>JACCPG010000353.1:17839-46488 GCA_016069955.1 Drepana arcuata
CTATCTGTAACTTTTATAGCTTTAGTTTCTCTGCCGACCGTGTGTAAATTTTACGTGTAATTTGCAGTTCGGACAAAGAACAATTTCAGTTCAAAATGTAAACGTTAATCCAATTAGTACGATGCGACAGATGTGGGAAATAAAACCAATTTGAGTATTGGCGATGACGTGAACTGCATTGCCGACAGCTTATTGGAGTAAACACATTTATGATTCAGTAGGGACCGGTTAGATGTGAAAATAAACTTATGACTTTGGTGGAGTGAGTAGCGTTGTGTATTTATGGTGTCAGCATCACAAAACTTTAACTCCGGCTGCATCACACGGGTAGCGTCAAAATGCCTGCAAGATTTTTCTGTCGTAAGGTAACCTCGACTCATTTCAACCTTACTGAGTTAC
Organism: Drepana arcuata; assembly: GCA_016069955.1. NCBI lineage: Eukaryota > Metazoa > Arthropoda > Insecta > Lepidoptera > Drepanidae > Drepana > Drepana arcuata. The sequence goes on from JACCPG010000353.1 coordinate 18,239, forward strand.
ACCATCTACTGATGAAAATCCATTCAATAGTTTTGAAGTCCATCGCCAATAGATAGACAGATAGAAGTGTCGAATGACTTTGTTTTATATTTATAATACGTAGTCATCACAAGGAGGTGTTTGTTTGTTTGTAAACGCAAATTTAAGACGCTAGTGGTCCAGTTAGAAAAAATATAGTTTGAAAGTTACATAAAGGATATACATTATCATCCTAGCATCATAGTATCTCAGGAATTTTACGCGAGTGAAACCGTGGGTAGGTGTCAAATGTTATGAGACTGTGATGAGATCTTTACTTAAATATGTAATAATAATAAAGTAACAAAAATGTAGGCTATAAAAGTGATTAATTTGAAAAGCTAAGAATATAGATTGTTATATACTCAACAAGTGTGGAAATATATAAGGTGGAAACAAATTGATCCATAAAACTTGAGCCAGGGCATCAATCCTCAGTGGCGTAACTATAGGGTGGCATAGCAGGCAAAATGCCACAGGCCCCCAGTCTGAATAGGCCCCAGGTATTTTTGTTTTCCTTTTAAAACTTACTAGATTGCAATAAGCAACAATGCTTCTTTTTATTTGTGGTAATGCCATATTATATACTTAAATAATAAAACGGCAACTTTATTTATATAAATTTAAAAATTCCGATTAATTTGCCACGGCCCTCAGAGGGTATAGTTACGTCACTTTAGATCCCTATCTATATATCTAGCCTTAATGCCTAAACATACCAACAACATGCTATGGGCTAGGCTGAGCTACTCCTAGTGGTATATGGCGAGTTCTAACACCCTATTCAATTTCATGTGCATTTTTGTTCATGCTTAAATAATAATGTGGTCAATGAAAAAAAAAAACAATGTTATATATATCCTCACGCCTACCCACAAGGGTCCCCGAAGGGGTAGGCAGAGGTGTATAGGTAATACCCACACACCCTCTTTACGCCAGAGGTATATTAGGTGCCAACGTGACAGATGGCGAGTCCATCGCCGTTACTCGAGCATGACTATACATACGCCTTTTAATTTCTTCTCAGACGTATGCAGGTTTCCTCTCGATGTTTTCCTTCACCGTTCAGTTCGTGGTGTGACTAATCACTGTACTTAAGTTCAGAAAACTCATTGGTACAGTCGGGATTCGAACTTGCGACCTTTGCGTCGCAGGCAACTGCTCGAGCCACTCGGCCACCACGGCTATTAAACATAATGTTTGTAGTGTAAAACCCTTATGTGTATTCATACAAACACGCATATGTATTATAAAGTATTATTTTTCATATATTAAGTGCAGAAAATTACAAGCTATAAGGACAATGTCCTGGCTTAATTATTGTCAGTATCGTAAGTCAATTTGTTCCACCAGAGTTATGAAAAAAGTGAATAATAAAATATTATTGTAAGTAAATTAAAATGGTAACTTTGAAAGTCAAAATACATTTATAAACTTTATTTTTGGTAATTGTTTGTGTATTGTTTTAGGGTGACATTTAATACCTTAACATTAATTTGAAATAGTGACTTTTGTTAATTTGTTTTGAATTCCTAGTTACCTCAAAAGTCTAGGATAGCATTCTAAATACTAAGAAAACCTGGTGTGTGGACGGTTGAACTTGCAGTTTTTATGTACTTTTGGTATGTCTGTCTGTATCTTATATGTAGATCTATCTTCCAGCTCCATTGTGCTTGCCAGGAAACAACAAGAATAAGTTTTTAATAAATCGTTATAAATTATTTACCTCTCTGTATAAACTATTATGTACATTTCTGAACATATACAAAATTTAAAATCTATTTAATTTGATATGAGACAGGTTAATATATATTGCAAAGAACTTAATATATTATGTTATTTATCTAGTTTTTATCGCTTATTGAGTACTTTTAAATAGTTAAGTAATAATATAATATAGGTAAGTAAAATAATATTTACCAAGTATCTAACTTAAGATATTTCTATGAGTAAGTAATGAAGATTGGAAACAGCAATTTTAATATTATTTGCGTCGAGATATTGGCCAATTATCAACATATTTTTTTATTTCCATACTTCAAAATATTGCAGATATTTTCTGCGGTAAAAAGTAGGTAGTTACAGTAAATAAGAATGAACACAGCTTAAATTAAGTTTGGTATCATCCCTTTAAATACCTGAAGCATCATCGACACTATAAATAATCCCATTTTCAAGGGAATCTGCGGCACTGCGGCATTTATTCGCATTTTGTTTTTAAAAGGACGATTGTCATTTAGGAATCGCGAAAAATTTAATTTAAGGTTAAGTACTCACGACTAAAGGCACTGTTTAATTCTCCCCGGTGATATTTTCGGCCGAAGTGAATTTTGTTGTACACTAGTAATTTCACATTGCTATTTTTTGAATTTTTTAATTATTTACTATTTACTACATCAACGATCACAAGAATTTTGACAGGTCACGGCTGGCATGTTTCAAATTTGGCAAACGCACGCGCGTTGCAATTTTTTTAGATGCGTTCATCAAGAGAAAAAGAATATACAAGTTTTCTTACTTTTTCACATATTTTGCAAATAATTATGAAATAACACGATCCGAGGATATGCTATGATAAAATTACAATAAAATCCATATGAAAATCTGAGAGCAATCATTGAATTTCTTTAAAAGGAATTTATAGTATAGTTTAAGTACAGTCCAGAATACTATTGAACACTGGATTAGTCACACCACGAGCTTTACGGCAAAGGAAAACATCGAGAACTTGACAGTCTTAGTATGATAATATAAGGTAGAACATATTATACGATAAGAATAGCAAGCAATCATTGACAATTAAATTGAATTATATTAAGAAAAAATTTAAAATATTCGTAAATACATATATTATTACTTTTCTTAATACATACATGATATGTCATCACGCCGTGTCCGTAACGGGATAGGGACTCGGCGTGATGACATATCATGTATGTATTAAGAAAAGTAATAATAATAATATATCCTCACGCCTTCCCACAAGGGTCCCCGAAGGAGTAGGCAGAGGTGTATATGCAATACCCACACACCCACTTTCCTCCAGAGGTATATTAGGTGCTAACGTGACAGATGGCGAGTCCATCGCCGTTACTCAAGCACGACTATACATACGCCTTTGAATTTCTTCTCAGACGTATGCAGGTTTCCTCTCGATGTTTTCCTTCACCGTAAAGCTCGTGGTGTGACTAATCACTGTACTTAAGTTCAGAAAAACTCATTGGTACAGTCGGGATTCGAACTTGCGACCTTCGCGTCGCAGGCAACTGCTCGAACCACTCGGCCACCACGGCTCTTTTACGGCAAGTACTGCCTTAATTATATTCTTCTTACAGTTTTTGTTGGTTGTAGACGTCCACAATAATTAGGTACTACCTCAGTGATCGAAATGAAAACAAAAAATACTTAAAATTACTTTATTAGTGAATAACATAAGGTTATATCCGAGAACTTGCATTTTAGTCCTACAAGTTCGTTAGACCACCTTAAAAGTTGATACAATCTAAGCATAATAGCTGAGGTTGGCCTTCTTCTTGGCCTGCACCTCGAGGATAGCGTCCATGAAGTCCTCGTGCGTGACGGCGGTGGCCGAGCGGCGCAGCGCGATCATCCCTGCCTCTACGCACACCGCCTTGCACTGTGCGCCGTTAAAGTCGTCTGTTGATCTTGATAGCTCCTCGAAATTGACGTCCGGGCTCACGTTCATTTTGCTGGCAGACAATAAATTATTATTAAAAGAATAAGCTATAGTATATCTAACATTTGTGTAATTATTATTAAAAAGTTGCATTTCTAACATGTCCGCTTTTTGGTAAAATATTAGGGCAAAACAATGGGTATTTACAAAAATATTTTTTGCTAAACAGAAATGGCGGCTGCGATGCATTTTATTAAAATGCAGAAATAACTCTATGGTTAAAGATGCCATAATCATACTACTAACACCATTCACTTTAAATTTTACAGCACTAAGCTGGCAAACAAGCATGCAATCCACCTAATGGTAAGCGGTTACCACCGCCTCGTTCTAGATGCCCTATCAAATTAAGCATGTGGCTTAATGAAGGATGGACCATTGAATAGAAGGTAGTTGTGGCTGGTGAGCAATTAAACTTTTAACTTAAAGAATTTAGACTACTAAGTGCTTAAAAAGTTATTTCATTGTTATCAACATACCGTGAGTGAATCTGCATGATCCTGGCTCTGGCTTCCTCATTGGGGTGCGGGAACTCTATTTTCCTGTCCAAACGACCAGACCTGAGCAGGGCAGGGTCTAGGATGTCTACTCTGTTCGTGGCTGCAATCACCTGCAAACATACATGTATATTTAAAAAGGAAGTCCAGACTACACTAGTTGTGTGGTTTGGTATATAGCTTATTCAAAGTCTATCTCATATATTAAAGTCGCAAATATGGATTTCAAGCATTTTCCTTTCTCTCTGACAGTATCCAGCTGGGCACAATATGTTTATGAAAGCTTTTTTTTTTATACAACAAGAGTGGTAAACAAGCATACGGCCCACCCGATGGAAAACAGTTACTGCAGCCTATTTACGCTTACAATACCGAAGTATCACTTGCGCGTTGCCACTCTGTGTTCGGAGAGTTGTACTGTGTTGGCAGCATAATGAGACTAATCCCTCTGCTGCTAATACAATACAACAATCCTCCCCCCTCCCCAAGGAGCTCATTACTGGAAACCTTATTCACCGCGTAGGAACACAACACAATAAATTGTGTTATTTGGCTACGGACTTCTATAAGGTAACGGGAAACCCGTTATGCCCTACCTCTCAAAGCTGCATCAAAAGTTTGAGTTGAGTTGTAATGAGTCAGTGAATAGATGCAGTGGGGAGATTAAAATAATATATATAAATATCTTCACACCTTCCCATAATGGTCCACAAAGGGATAAGCAGAGTACCTCGTAACCAGTAGTACCTCACCCCCAGTTTTCGAGGGAGATATATTTTAGGTGTCAACGTCACAGAGACACAGGCGAGTCCCCTGTTGTATCTCAAGTATGTACACCTTTGAATTTCTTCTCAAACGTATGCAGATCTTCTCGATGTTTTCGTTGTGCAGTCAGGATTCTAGCCTTGCAATATTTGAGTTGCAGGGCACTACTTGAACCACTCGGCCACCACGGCATCAATTTCATGCAGTACCTTAATATCAGCAGTAGAGCTGAACCCATCAAGCTGGTTGAGAAGCTCCAACATGGTACGCTGCACTTCCCTGTCACCAGCTTTTTCCGAGTCGAAACGCTTGGTACCGATGGCATCAAGTTCATCAATAAATATAATGGCTGGTGCTTTCTCCTTGGCGAGGGCGAAGGCATCACGTACAAGCTTGGCTCCATCACCTTGGCACAAAAGTTATGTGGTCTACAAAGTTAGATTTATTCTAAATAGGAACTCTATTTTAACATCACCATTACAATAATTGACTTGACATAATGATTTCATCAGACTTAAAAGCTGTCAAAAGCCTTAATTTAAAGCTGTCATTAAAAGTAAATTAATTCAAAAGGCTTATTATAAAACATCAGATTATTTTAATGATGGCCATGCATGGCAATGAATTGCTCCTCTTGTACAGAGTTTATATATGTAACTTTAATCTTTCCCTCCCCCTACGTAAAAGGGAACAAATGTAAATCCAGGGAGTTTGTTTCGCCGTTTCTTCTCCTGTCAGGTATTTTTTCTTGGAAAAGGTGGTAACTTTAGTTTATATTAAATATGTGATGTTCAATAAGGGTTCCCTGTGTCCCTTACATTGAATAATATATTTTGATTTTGATTTTTTTTTACTTAAACTTATCTACAAATATCTTATATGTATATTTTTTTACTAATAAAGTTTTGGTGGTTATCCATATCTTATAATATACATACATACATACTCACAAAGCATCACATAATACACAGAGGGAGTTGAGCACCAGTTTTCTCTACACTAAATACCCCATTCACTTTGTCATATACATTCATCAGTCTCTATAAACATGCATGCCAGTCTTGAGTACTCTTTACCTTCCCATCCCTAAGTATCTGTACTAACTGTAGTGCTAAATACTACTCCAATGATCCTCACCGATGAACATCTGAACGAGTTGAGGGCCAGCAAGCTTCAAGAATGTAGACTTGGTCTGTGCAGCACAAGCTCTCGCCAGCAATGTCTTGCCTGTTCCAGGTGGGCCGTAGAGAAGTACTCCTTTGGGTGGGTGGATGCCGAGGTTGACAAACTTTTCTTTATGTGTCATGGGTAATACTACTGCTTCTATAAGTTCCTGGAAGAAAAAAGGTTACCAAAGATAGTAATAAGAAGAATTAAGGTTAGAAGTTTGTATTAGTGTGGATAATGGCTAAATATCCCTTCTGCAATATTTTACATTGTACATGGGATCACTTAATGTGAAATATTTCTTGAATTCTCAGAATAGAATAAAACCATCCAAAGACTTTATTAAAATTCATAAATTTCTAAATAGGAAATTCAAAATAATTAGGAATGCAGAATTAGTTTAAATGTTATGTCAGGTAAGGGCACACCTAGTTTCAGATTAAAGATGAACAATACAAGTTGTATGATTATAGTAGGCAGAATGCAAAGCTATTAAAAAAGATTGTAAGCCTTTTTTCAAAATGCACCTGAATCTGTTTATCCAGACCACCAATATCAGAATACTGCTCTGTAGGCCTCTCGTCCACCTCCATGGCTTTGACCCTAGCGTCGTACTCAGCGGGCAGCGTCTCAAGGATCAAATACGAATCCTTGTTCACACCTACGAGGTCGCCAGGCTTCAATTTCTCAGCATCAACCAACCCAATGACTGGTAAAAAGTATGTCTGTCTCGTGGAGGTTTTAATCACAGCGCATTTGCCCTTCCGCTGCGAGTCCAGGTCTACCACCGCTCCGTCTTCCTCCTCTTCCTGAGGATCCACGTCCAACAGTTCAATTACATTTGATACAAGGTAAGGTAGTGTTTTGTTAACTTTAATCTTTTCTGTGTTCTCTTTTATCTTCTCGTTTTGTGCCTGCAGCTCGTGAGAGATTCTCATCACTTCGCTTTTCATAATTTTAATCTCATTGTCCAGGAGTCTCGTACGACTTATAATTTCGTCGGTCGGCATGCGAAGTACCTCCTCGCTAAGGGCTTCCTCTCCATCTTCCCAGATTGATTTGTCTTCCAGTGTTGTTGCTGCCATTTTATTTTGTAATAAAGCAGGTTAACAACAAGATATTCCACAACAATTTACAATTCAGACAAACAAAACCCTTCGGCCTATATCCCTAAAATGAATTGTCATCATGCTATAGTAACTTAGAAGAATAAAAAATTATCATTTTTTACGCCATCTAGTACTTGGTTAGGAGAACTAAAAATACAATGTTGCTACATTGAAAATTTTCTCCCCACAAAGTTTTATTATTATGGGAACACTTTCATTGCAAATGTCGACGCATGAGTTGATACTATCAACTTCTCGTCATATTTTGCAATAAAGTTTTGATTATTTCGCATGTGCATCTGGTATACGTTGAGTTGAGCTTCTGTTCCTCCGTATCCCCGTGCTGCGTTATAATCATAAAAACTTTGTGATTGTGAAGTTATTGTGAACTATTATCGCAAATAGTGAACAGTGCCCTTCAGCCATGTCACAAAATACTTGTTGCGTACCTGGATGTTCATCGTCTAGGAAAGATGGTAAAGTAGTGAACAAAATATACAAAACACATAATATTGTTTTCAATATGTACATAATTAATTACTTTAAATTGACGTGTCATGTCTTAAAAGAATAATAGAAAGTTCAGCCGTCCTGGTATTCTCAACAGGCTCTATCTTCACCTTCTTATTATTCATGACTCTTTATTCCTGGTTTATTCGTTCTTGACACAACAAGTACTAATCAATATGAATAAAATGGTATTATTTTACTTATGCATATAGGTAAACAGATTAATTAATAATGCTTTTTATGCTAACTTTTTCTTTCCCTGCAGGTGTTCCACTGCACCGATTTCCGAATCCCATTAAATGTGCAGACAAATTCCAAAGCTGGATTACAAATATTGGTGGTTCATTAGCTTCATTGGACAATCAAACCATCGTTGATAACAGGCGTGTTTGTCGTAAACACTTTGAAGATATCCATAAGTATCCAAGCAATAAGCTCTCCTATTTAGCAGTTCCAGTGCTACATATGCCAGGTAAATTATCATCTCAATGGTAAAATCTTTACTCATGAGTGTGGTCTCATGTGTAGGAAAATTCATTTATAATAATATAATAGAAATATTTAATTTCCAATCAAAATATCATTTTATTTCCAGCACAATCAATAATGGCAGTAAATGAAAGTCCGGATTCTGCCCTACCAACAACATCTGATGTGCAAACAGTTTTTGATGTTCCTGTGTTTGGTATGTATTTATTTTGCAAATTATTGTATTATCGTTATTGATTGGACGCTCAAGGACAGGAAAGTCAAGAGTACTTGAAACCGACGAGCATGTATGAAGAGACTGTTGAATGTGGATGAAGCAAAAGAGGGATGTAAGTCTAAGTGAGAACTGGCGCTCTATACTCTCTGTCTACCATTTAAGGGACTCTGCGTGATGATATGAATGTAATAAACTTTATTGAATAGTCATTTGAAATACTAAATAACTCAAACTGTCAAACTTTTTCATAATACTAACAAACAAAGCTTTTGGCAATTATACCAACTAAGTTTTATTTGCAAGTAGGTTTCTAATATGGACTGTATCTTTTTCAATCCCACCATCGATGTGTGTTGTGCAAAAGAAGTGCTTTAATGTTCCTGTATTAGGTTTGTGTCTGTTTATAATAATTCACATTAAGACAATTTCAAAGAAATTTTCCTAAGTTTTACCCTGAAGAATTATTTCTTTATGCCTCTGCACACTACTTGCTTTGAATAACATGTGACTAAAAAATCTTCACATTTCTTTCCAGGTCAGGGAGTATCAGTAAGAGAACATAAACAATTTAAATGTATTTTAAAGCAGTTAAAGAAATGCGAGAATCAAAAACTGCAATATAAAAGGAAATATATGGTAGCAAAAAAGATGTGTAAAACAAGGGCATTCCAAATCATTTCGAAAAACATGTCTGCTGCTGCAAAGACATTTTGCCATATGCAAGCCTTGCAGAGTGTAAAGAAAGAGGGGGGAAGGCGATTCTCTTTGGATGAGAAAATTTTAGCATTGACCCTATATAAACCATCTCCAAAGGCATATCGATTATTGCGTAACTTGTGTGTTCTACCCAGCAGAAGAACATTGAAAAATTTGCTGCATCGTATACATTTGAAAGCAGGGATAAATCCTTTGGTTTTCGATAATTTGAAGCGAAGGGTAGCAAAACTTCCTAACAAACATAAATACTGTTCGTTAATATTCGACGAGATGGCAATTGGAGCTGGCATATCTTATGATAAAAAAAATGACAAAATCATTGGGTTTGTTGATGATGGTGAAAATGTGAAACAAGAATATTGTGATCATGCTTTAGTGTTTATGATAAGGGGCATTGTGAAAAAGTTTAAACAGCCCCTTGTCTATTATTTTTGCACTGGAAGCACTAAGACAGTCGAACTTAAGTCCCATATTACACAGATTGTACTTAAAATACAAGAAACTGGACTCGAAGTCGTAGCAACTGTATGTGATCAAGGGACCTCAAACATGGCTGCAATTAATTTACTTATTAAAGAAACCAGAGAATTATATACCCGCAATGGAAAAATATATAGTGAGGGATTTTTTGAAATTGGTGATAGAAAGATTTTCCCAATTTATGATCCCCCTCATCTAATGAAAGGCATTAGAAATAATTTGATTACTAAAAATTTAAAATTTGTAATAAGAGGCAAGGAGTGTGTTGCCAAATGGGGCCACATTGTATCCCTATATAATCGGTGCCCAGGTTACCAAGGTGTAAAACTGGTGCCTAAACTTACAACTCATCATGTGGTTCCTGCACTGATACCAAAAATGAGAGTGAAACACTGTACTCAAGTATTCAGCAAATCAGTTGGAGTAGCATTGGGCTGCATGGCAGGTATGGATTTCACTAAAGGTTATTAAATATGTTGCATGCTAGCATAAACATACAAATTATGTATAAGTCAATATATAAAACGCACATAATCTTACCTGTAACCTCTAAGGTCCACAGTGAAATGTAGTACTTAGTTTAATGACTTGTTGTTAGGGCCAAAACAGATTACTTGTTAGCAAATCAGTGACAGTATTCTTTAACAGTACCTATAATATAATAACTGTTCGTTTAACTTCTTGCTTTAATCAACTTTTAGGACTCTTATTGTCCAGACATTAATACATTCTATTGATGATACAATAAAAAGTTACATTAATGTATTTATTTTCTTTACAGGTTTTGGGATATTGGAGAAAGAAACCACAGACACAGCTGATTTACTAATATTTTTCGATGATTTGTTTGATAGTGTCAATGGTAGTTTTAGCGAAACTAAAAATGGTAAAATTTATAGGGCTGCTGTAACCCCTACCTCACCTCACCATAAATTATGGAATTATAGCATTCCTGTGCTAAAGACAATGAAATTTATAAATGCTAACAATAATGGAGTAGTGCCATCCTTATCAAATTGGATAAAAACTATTGAAGGTTTTAAAAGAATTATAACTTTTTTTAGTTCTAAAGGAATTAACTCCCTATTGCTGCGCAATTTCAATCAAGACGCATTGGAAAACTTTTTTGGCGCAGTGCGTGCTCACGGTTGTAGCAATATCATGCCAACTGCGACTGCCTTTGAAGGCGCATTTAAAACACTACTAATTAATAATATCTCATCATCACATTCAGTGGGATCGAATTGTGAGAAAGATGATAGTGTCTGCCTCCAATCGCTAAAAAATTTTTTAGCAAAGCGTGAAGGCGACGCTAACACTGAATGTGAAAATGAAATAGAAAGTGAACATCTTATGCTTCAATTATTAAATACCGATAAATTAATCACCAGTAAATCTCCAATGCACATTGAAAAGAGCGCAGCAATAGGGTATTGCAGTGGGTGGATAGCACAACAAGCCAAGAAAATTATTTATAAAAGCTGTGCCACATGCAAATATAATATGGAGGAAAATGAAATGCAAACATTTCATGAATTTATTACCATGAAAGAATATGGCACGAAAAAGTGGTTGTGCTATCCAACAAGAGCATTGTTTGATTTCTTTGCCCAAGTGGAAAACATTTGCTATGAAATATTAAAGGGGCATGCAAATAAAACTAATATTTCAAATTATATTAAATTAATAATCAATATTAATTTAAATCCATCCTTTTTGACATGCCCTGTGCATAAAGATTTATTAGCAAAATATTTAATAAATAAATGCGCAATGTTTTTCATAAATAACTGGTGCAAAGAAGTCAACAACATACTCACTGGCAAAACAACCTTTTGGGATGTTGACGATACGATGAAAGAAAAAGCACATAGGCACTACTCCAAACATAAGGGTAGAATGAGGAAAAGGGGAAATTATTCCATCTAGTTTTGTTTTAATGTATTAAATAAAATGTATATGAAGAATTGTACATTTGTTTTATTTCCAAACCTCGTCTAAATCAAATGCTAATACGTAACGTAACTAGCATACATTGTAATATTTAGTAACTAGCTAATAGGAAACTATTAGCTACGTATGTACCTACCTTTATTTATTATAGCTATAGTTGGTTACGTATCTACACACCTATACTATAGCTCTATATGTGTTTCAATTCTGCCCTAACCAAGTACCAGATGGCGCTGTTTGTCAACACTCAAAAAAACACTTGAGTTGCCTATCTATGTTACAGTATACATTGTAATCTTTGATTGTCATTCTCTCTCTTACAAGTTTTTACATACCAAATTATATTTATGAAATGGATACTTGTCTTTCAACCGAATGCTGCTATATTTCCTTGGCTCGTAGTCGTAGGTCCAACCAAGTTACCAATTTTGGACAAAAATTACTTCTATAATAAACTGACTAAACTTTTCCTATTTTTTGTAAATATTTTTAGTTGTTGTTATTGTAAATAAATGATTAGGAGATTAATGTTCATATTGAATATTTTTTTATAAATTGAAGTGCCATGGTTTTGTTTGAGTAGTTGCCTGCGATATAAAGATCGCAAGTTCGAATCCCGACTGTATCAAAGTATAGAGTTTTTCTGAACTTAGGTACAGTGATTAGTCACATCACAACCTTTACGGTGAACGAAAATATTCAGAGGAAACCTGCATACGCGTGCGAAGTAATTCAAAGGCGTATGTATAGTCACGTTTGCACCTACACACCTCTGCCTACCCTTTCGGGGACCCTTATGAGAAGGTGTGAGGATATAGTTGAGAATATATACATTTTATTTTATGCATTTTGTGTTAGATTTTAATGTTATTTAGTTATTCAGATTATTTCAGTTTTCTGAAAAGAAAATTCAGTTATTTACACATATCATAAACTTTTGACAATATTAAAAAAAAACAGTTGTTAACTTGGTAGGTTTGTCAAATCGGTGTTAGTGTTTGATATGTTCTCAGCTCTATGGTAGTGTTTGAATTTGACTTAAGACGATAAGACAGTTTAGATTCTGTCAAACTAAACTGTCTTGCTTATCGTCTTGACGAATCTAATTACGAAAACTACGATAAAGTTGGAAAGATTGATTCAAAATTATTTACTTATAAAATTTGATTCTAATTAGCAAACATATTAATAATGGCTCTTTCCATGTTCCTCCGAACGCCTGGTACGTTTTAACCACTTATTTTTTCGAGTATTTTCGAAAGACATTACATAACATAAACGATGTTATTGTTTTACTAGTTGGCCAAGAGAAAGTGCTATTGCTTAATGTCTTTACATCACTCATGGGGAAATGTACACTGTATATTATTTGAAACTTTAGCGATGTAAGGGTTAGCTATTATATTATGCTTTCGTTCATAATATTCAGAAAGTATGAGTTTCAACTCGTTCATCATAATTTTTACGTTAAGTAATAATTATTTCCATTAATCATTATTAAGTGTCAGTCATTTGAGAGATATCGAAATTCGCGTAGGTAAAGTGAGTAGAGCGCCAGTGCTCTCTAGATTGGCAAACCTCTTTCGCTTCACCCACATCCAAAATTAAGCACATTATGTTTTGTGTATAATTTTTCAGTTGTAAATATTTATCTGATAATATCCCATTATCTCTCTACACTCTAAACTCTCCAAGTCTCTAAGTCTGTTAGTCTTTAAAGAACTGATGCTCTACTCTCTCTGTCTTCTGATAAGGGTCTTGGTTTGATGATATGTATGAATATATACTGCCTAGGACAGCCATTAATGTGATGGTTTCTAATTTATGCAGCATGCTCAAGTCGACTGCTCAGCCAGCAGATAATGAGGCTTGCAACACAGCCATCACTGACGCAGAAGGCTCTTGCCAGCACCCTGTCTGTGAGGACACTTGCACTGAAAGAGGCGAGAACATCACCCTTAACCACAGCTGTAAGTTTTTTCTTTTATATAACATAATGGTCTACTTGATATAAATTGTTTGCTGCCATCTATGGGTGCTTGCAACTCCAAGAGTATTGCTCACATGGTGGTGAGCACACACCCTTCTTGATGAACTTAATGTATTAACTCTTTGGGAAAATAGCCCCATAGCCACAAGGCAACTTCTTGTAACTTTATTGCTACCTTTTTTAATATAAACCATTTGTATTTTACAGATTCGTTCATTCCGTACTTCTGTTGTTCGTATGTCGGAGGAGAAGGCCCATGATCACTCCAAACTGTGGGTAGTAGAGAAGGGAGTCTCTGCTGCATTGGTACCACTTATACCTATCGCCCTGTTGCTGCCAAATAAACTGTTCGACTCCCTGTTGGCTATCCTCATCACAGCACATAGTTTTTGGTATGTTTAAACCTACTAATACAAACAATATGGTATACTGTAGATCTGGAAAATCTAGCAGGGAAATATAAAGTTATCCTCACGCCTTCCCATAAGGGTCCCCGAAGAGGTAGGCAGAGATGTATAGGTAATACCCACACACCCACTTTCCGCCAGAGACATATTTTAGGTGCCAACGTGACAGATGGCAAGTCCGTCGCCGTTACTCAAGCACGACTATATGTCTACGTCTCTGAACTACTTCTCAGAGGTATGGAGGTTTCTACTCGATGTTTAACTTCACCATAAAGCTCGTGGTGTGCCTAATCGCTGTACTTAAGTTCAGAAAACTAATGGTACAGTCGGGATTCGAACTTGCGATCTTTGTGTCTCGGATGTATCTTATGGATACATGCGAGAAGAAACTCAAAGACTTGCTAGAGAAACGGCGATGGCATCACCACCTGGCACGTTGGCACCTTGACTTAACCCTGAACCCATAATGTAATAGAGAATATCCTGCTGATCCTTTTGTCCCCTTCCTAACCTCCTCCCACTACCCAGGGGCTTCGAAGCGATGGTGGTGGAATACCTGCGAGTGCTAGTGGTCGGGCCAATGGTGCCCAAAGTGGCTATGATGGCCGTGTACGGCATGACAGTTATCAACCTAGGAGGGTTGTTTTACCTCATCTTCAATGACATTGGCCTCTGTCGCGCTTTCTGGCGCATTTGGAAGAATATGAAGAAGCCCAAAGGTTCCAAGAAGTAGTAGGTTAGCCTACTGTACTACCTTTGGTACCATGTTTTAGTAGTTTTCAGAGAAATTAAGCTTGAACTGGATGAAATGAACTGTACCAAGGACATTTTTTCTTAGTACAGTTCATTTCAGTTCAGTTTTGCAGTAACTTGTTGTAATCAGTCCCGATTCGCTTGGGTGAAAGAATAAAAGTAGCTATAACACGATCGCAGCGCCACCTGCGGGTCCAATTGTGAATATAAACTATTCTCAAATCCACCTGAAGATACACAGAAAATTTCATTAAAATCTGTCCAGCCGTTTACGATTCTATAAAGGACGTGCAGACAAACATTAATCTATACAAATAAATAAAATTTGAGTCTGTTTGTAATATTAAAATAACCGCTTTTATTAAATGCATATGGATGTATACACGGCACATACACCAAAAATGCATTTTTTTAATCTCTGAAACGGCTGGACCGATTTTAACGGGACTTTCACTAGCTGATGTTAAAAGGAATAAGTTAGACTACTACCATTTTATTTTTGTTAAATTCCACGCGGCGAAGTCGCGGGCAGAGCTAGTTTTTATATAGGTAACTAGCTGTACCCGCGACTTCGTCGGCGAGGACGGCTTTTTTACCTTTCGTAAAATTGTTTTTTTTTTTCAATAAAAATCCTATGTTACTTCTAATACCTCCAAGAATATGTGTACAAAGTTTCATGATGATCGGTTAAGTAGTTTGTACGTGAAAGCGTAACAAACAAACTTACATTCACATTTATAATATTAGTAAGGATAGTTATTTAATGTTTTTTTTTTCCTCCAGGGGCTTGGAAGCCATAGCGGTGGACTACGTCCGCGCCAGCCTGTTCGGCCCCATCATCCCTAAAATTGCCATCGGCTTCGTGTACCTCCTCTCCATCGCGACCCTGGGCGGCCTCTTCTACGTCATCAGCCATGACATCGGAATCGCCAACACCTTCCGCCAGCTGTGGGCGATCAAATCTGAAAAGAAGGCGTAAGGTAATACGGTTCAATTTTGCTTGGATATTAGTATATTTATCAAATACTAGCTGTACCCTTCTGATTCACACGTCTACAATTTTATTTCATTTTCAACAAACTAAGATATAAAATTGGTAAATATGTAGTTTTAATAGAGAAATAATTTCTTAAATTTGTGTCCAGTTTTTGAAGTAAAACAAACAAAAAATAAAATCTTGGCTCACAAGTACCTTTGTAATAAATAATAATAATATATATCCTCACGCCTTCCACAAGGGTCCCCGAAGGGGTAGGCAGAGGTGTACCTTTGTAAAATATAAATGTAACTTGGTTTTCAATAGCATGGGGCTCAAACTATTACAAAAGCCTTATGTAACCTTTGACAATATGACCTTCCCGTGAGAATAAACCATACAATTTGTTTTAATAAAATGAGAATTAAATACATTCATGAATTAATAAGATTCGCTAAATATGAATTCTCGTTTTTGAACTGCAGTTTATAAACCGCACCTAAAATAATATAGTAGTGGCATATTAGAAGTTTTCAGGCGTTCATAGTTTTATTCAATGGTTTGCCAAGGGGTAGGTTATAATAAAACTCACGTAAAATAATATGTTGATTTACTAATATCAGTCTCTTCATACATGCTCGTCGGTTTCGAGTACTCTTAACGTTCCCGTCCTTGAGACTCCGATCTATTTATGATGTATGATGTATGAAGAGACTGATGAATGTGGACGAAGCGAAAGAAGTATGTAAGTCTAAAGAGAACTGGCGCTCTATACTCTCTGCCTACCCCGCTAGGGACTTGGCGTGATGATATGTATGTATGTATGTACTAATATCCATGCTTCATACATGATAAACTGACTTGAGTACCAATTTAATGATATAATCAAATAATTTCGTAAATGATACAAAGTGTGATTGATATTTATCTTAAACGAGCTTATTTTGTCAAATTGTTATAAATTTTAATGTAAATTGTGTTAAAATTTTTTGTTAAAAAAAAAACCATTGATCTTTTATTGGGTACTTAAGCAAAGCACTTTTTTATTTTGTTGTTGTAGTGTAACCGAAGTATTAATGAAATTGTTCAGCTATTTGTGAAAGTTTCTGTGTATAAGGCTATTTATTATATTTTAGACAATAAATAAGTTGACAGTTAGTCATCGTTGTTTTTATTTCACCCCTTTGGGAAGCTTTGTGGTACAGACCGCCTGAGATTGGTCTTGCTGAGAAAATACTCAAAGCACCAAGGCTCAAGAACTATACCTTCCTTAGAAGACGGGAACCGCAACTGGGTTGGTCGTGAGTTTGTTTGCAAAATTAATTGGTATTCATTTGCTAATTTAATAACGAAACTAATTAAAATCCGTGGTGGCCGAGTGGTTTGAGCAGTTGTCTGCGACACAAAAATCGCAAGTTCGAACCCGACTGTAACAATGAGTTTTTCTGAACTTTAAGCACAGTGATTAGCCACACCACGAGTGAACGGTTACGGTGAAAGAAAACATTGAGAGGAAACCTGCATACGTCTGAGAAGCAATTCAAAGGCGTATGTATAGTCGAACTTGAGTAACGGCGATGGACTCGCCATCTCTCACGTTGGCATCTAAAATATATCTCTGGCGAAAAGTGGGTGTGTGTACTGCCTACCCCTTCTGGGATCCTTGTGGGAAAGCGTGAGGACATAAGTAATTAAAAGAATCAACCTTGATTCTAAGACCTTGGATCGCCACTACAATATAAGGAAGAAATTAAATGAAAAAGACAACATAAATTAATCTTATTTAATTAACAATACAATATTATTAACAAAACAATATTATTTACACATTTATAAATATTACGTCTGTAATTCTACTATCATGGTAATAGTATTATTAATGTAGTTATGGTAAATTCTCGTACCGTTTGGTAACTAGGCCACCACGACCCCTTAATATATTGAACTAGCTGTCCCGCCCAGCTTTGCTCGGGTGAAAAAGTTAAATTGCCCGTAACACGATCGCAGCGCCATCTATCGGGTCCAATTGTAAATCTAAACCATTCTCGAATCCACCTTAAGACACACAGAAAGGGATAGCTTCGCCCGGGTGAAAAAGTTAAATTCCTGAAACTCGATCGCAGCGCCACCTATCGGGTCCAATTTAATATAGGCTATGTTCACCGGAGTTAGTGTAGCTTCCCAACAGTGAAAGAATTTTTCAAATCGGTCCAGTAGTTTTTGAGCCTATTCATTACAACCAAACAAACAAGGTTTTCCTCTTTATAATATTAGTGTAGATAATATACATTCTGATTATATACGTATGTATATACGTATAACTAAGTTGGCAGTGAGTGGCGAAATACACTCTTCTATTATATTGCGTCATAAGTTGAAACGGTCATTAGGGATCATTATACATTTCTTGTCGACATCTCGGGTCATCTTACACTATACGCATAGTGGAAGATGGTGAATAGAACTATAAATAAATACCTGGGACAATTCCACACAAATTGACCTAGTCCCAAATTAAGCAAAGCTTGTGTTATGGTAACTAGACAACGATACATTTACTTATATAGATAGATATATACTTAAATACATAGGACATCCAAGACTAAGGTACAAATATTCGTGTTCATCACACAAATATCTGCCCTCAGCGGGATTCGAACCGACGACCTAAAGTTTCGCAGTCAGGAGCTCTAACCACTAGACCAGACGGTCGTCGTATATACTATGTTAGCTAAACAAAATCAATTCCGGTAGAGCATTAAATGTTCATGTATCATATTGAATAGAACAACACAAATCATTGTTTTTTTGTTGTTCTTGATAAAGATCCCAATAATATATTTATCTTCAATGTACAGACAGCGATTTGTTACATTTTTATTTTAGTATTGATACCCAGCCCTTTCTGTCTACGCTCCATTGTATACATTGTATGGTAAGGACATTCGTTGCGGAAAGAGTTACTGCCATACAATGGATAGCGTGAGCGTGAACAGAAAGGGTATCTGTCTAGGGGGCTTGTGTGACCTTGGTAGATCCTCAAACATTTCTTTCTAAAATAAATTAACATACAAACATCTATCTACCTGTTATGTTGAATAAAATATGTTGGGTTGCGCTGGACAGAAGCAAATGGAAGGGACTGCATCAGAGACGCCAACAAGAGCCCAGCTCTTGAATAAATAATGGTGATGATTTGGATGTGATTTGTGGTGTGACAGCGTGACCTTGTGTGACTTTGGCGCAGCAGCATGAGCAACAGCGATCATGGATGCACGTGGCGGCGGTGGAAGTCATCGAGCGCGGCCCGCTGCGCAGTGTGCAGCAGGATGTGCGGCCTGCGCGTGCGCATGTACTGCACCGCCTCTTGGGGGGACCAGCCGTTCTTCTACACACGATAACATTCGTTCGTACCAAGCCGAGCCCGAGAGACACACGGAAAGCTAATTGAAACTCATACCTACATACATATCATCATGTCGAGGAACTTTGTTTCCGTCTCATCAATGCCACTGTACAGCTTCTAAATTCACAATTAGCGTAAGAGGGATCCCCAGGTATTGCTTGCGGGAGTAAAGTTTTCTGGACCTCCCATTTCCTACTCTATGTACTAACAAAGAATTAAGTATTACTAACAAAATAAGTCCTGGTCACTTGAATAAATATATTTATATTCTTTTCTGATTGAAAAGAAGAGATTCGCAAATCAACTTGCGTGAATGAGGGCGTGATTGTAAAGATGAAGAAAGGCATGTTACGTTGGTTTGGACACATAGAACGGATGAGTGAAGAAAGATTGACGAAACAGATAGACAAACCAAAAGTGTGTGCAAGAAGAGGCAGAGGAAGGCCACGTTCCAACTACCTGGATCAAATCGATCGGACGCTCAAGGACGGGAACGTCAAGAGTAATGGTAACCGACGAGCATGTATGAAGAGACTGATGAATGTACGAAGCGAAAGAGGTATGTAAGTCTAGAGAGAACTGGCACTCTATATTCTCTACCTACCCCGTTAGCGACTCGGCGTGATGATATGATGATGATATATTCTTTACTATTCTATAGCCAATCAGGCGTGTGCTTAGGCTGTGAACCAGTCGCTTACTCACCATCATAAGATAGCAGCCGACTAGCGTGGCGCTCCTCGTGCGGCCAGCCTTGCAGTGCACGTACACTGTACCGCAGTTTACTTGCTCCGCGTCCTGAGGGATGCCCGACAGCTTGCCGTCTTTGGGGAGGAACCTGTAGCGAGCAATTCATACTTCTTACCCTCGATGATGGCACTGGCGGGTCGCTGAGCTGAGCAATCAACAAGATTGCTTAGATACCGTGTCACTACGAAGATACTGTTTCTGCGTTGGCTTTCGAAATATAGTTAAGTAACTTTTTTTCTAAGAGTTTAGAGCCTTGTCCGAGTGGTTCGAGCAGTTGCCTGCGACATTCGAACTTGCCAGCTTTGTGTCGCAATGAGTTTTTCAAGAAGTGTAGTGACAAACCACGAGCTTAATAACGAAGGAAAACATCGAGAGGAAACCTGAATACGTCTGAGAAGAAATTCAAAGGCGTATGTATAGTCGTGCTTGAGTAATGGCGATGGACTCGCCATCCGTCACGTTGGCACCTAAAATGTGTCTCTGGCGGAAGGTGGGTACTACCTATACACCTCTGCCTATCTCTTGGGCTGTGGGAAGGCGTGAGGCAAGTTTGTAATTAGTAGGTTATGTGCCGTTAAATAAGTGCTCCTTGAGTCCTTTATGTTTGATGAAAGGTTTTTCCATCCTTACTTTTGTGATTTGAGTTGACGAAACCTTATCAGTATACCTTTGGTTGCCTAGGTCAGCCTCTGATGATGACAGTCAGGGTCGGCAGCGCTACCCCTGGCGGTAACCGCTTACCATCAGGCGGACTGAGTGCTAGTTTGCCACCCTTGTATAATAATAACTCACCGATTGATGAAGGTGACCCCCTCGTACAACTTGTCCTGGTCCGGAGCTTCGAAGATGTCCGTAGTGGCCAGCTGCAAGAATTCTATGCCTGCCTGCCGCCATTTCTGAAAAATAAATATATACTGAAGAGACTATGAATGTTCAGGTTTCCTCTCGATGTTTTCCTTCACCGTAAAGCTCGTGGTGTGACTAATCACTGTACTTAAGTTCAGAAAAACTCATTGGGACAGTCGGGATTCGAACTTGCGACCTTTGCGTCGCAGGCAACTGCTCGAACCACTCGGCCACCACGGCTCTTTTAAATATGTGATGATGATGAATATATATGAATCTGTAATCTGTTTAGAGATTCTTATACTTTGTCTCCCAACTGTCCCATTTTCTGAGACAATGACCCAGTATATGACAATAGCGACAATAGTTAGACAAAGGTGGCGGCCGTGTGGTTCGAGTAGTCGTCTGCAACAGAGATTGCAAGGTCGAATCCCGACTGTACCAATGAGTATTTCTGAACAGGGATTATTCACACCACCAGCTTTACAGTGAATGAGAAAGGAAACATGCATATATTTCTTGTATGTTATCATACTATATCACGCTGAGTCCCCCACGGGGTAGGCAGAGAGAATAGAGCACCAGAATAAGTTTGAGAAAAAATCTAAAGGCGTATGTATAGCCGTGAGTAACGGCGATTGACTCGCCATCTGTAACGTTGCCACATAAAATATCTATGCTTAATCCTTCGGAGACCCTTGTGGGAAGGGGTGAAGATAAAGGTACAAAAATAACTTAAATGTCAAAGCCATCTACATACAATGATACACTTTTCCAGTTCCTATCGCATGTCTAAATCTAAAAATACTAATGTACTTATAATGATGATTAAAATAACAAAGATACTTTAACATTCCAATTGAAAATATTTGTAGTAAATTATGCGGTTCAGTGGAATAGTTGATCCCTGCTCTTGACACACAAAGCTCATTGTTGAGGCCACATACAGAGATGAGATGGGTTTGCTAAGAATAGGATATTGTATTGTGATTAACATCAGCTAGGAAATAGATCTCTTTATCGTTTTGTATAGACAATAATCTATTTTACCATGACGCACAACAACATAGCCTTACAACATAGAACATGATGGAAGGGCAACTTCTATTTACATATTACAGATATATTTATAAGAGAAGTAGGGCATGACGGGTTTAACGTTGGAATTTGGAGCTGCCCGACTGTGGCAGGACCTCCACCTTGTTGAAGTCCGTAGCCAAATAACATTTTTTTTTGTGTCCTGTTCCAAGGTTTCCAGTAATGAGCTCCTTGGGGAGGTGGGAGGATTGTTATATTGGCAGCAGAGGGATTAGTCCTATTATGCTTCTGCACAGTATAACTCTCCGAACACAGAGTGGCAACGCGCAAGTGATACTACGGTACCTATTATTAGCGTAAATAGGCTGCGGAAACCATCTCCCATCAGGTGGGTTCGCATGCTTGTTTGCCACTCTGGTAGTATAAAAAAAAGCATGACAACATAAAACAAGTTGCAGGGGTAACTTCTTTATATATATGTAATTCTTCTTTAAAGAGAGAGGAAGTATGTCAGAGGAAGTATGAAAATAGCTTGAATGCAGTTGAGATGCGATCTCTTCGAAAAATGTGCGGAGTAACGATTTTAGATCGAATCCGCAATGAAGAGATTCGCAAATCAACTGGCGTGAATGAGGGTGTGATTGTAAAGATGAAGAAAGGCATGTTACGTTGGTTTGGACACATAGAAAGGATGAGTGAAGAAAGATCGACGAAACAGATATACAAAGCAAAAGTGTGTGCAAGAAGAGGCAGAGGAAGGCCACGTTCCAACAACCTGGATCAAATCGATCGGGCGCTCAAAGACGGGAACGTCAAGAGTACTGGAAACCGACGAGAATGAATGAAGAGACTGATGAATGTGGACGAAGCGAAAGAAGTATGTAAGTCTAGAGAGAACTGGCGCTCTATACTCTCTGCCTACCCCGCTAGGGACTTGGCGTGATGATATGTATGTATGTATGTATGTTCTTCTTTAAATGTGTGTGTTATTTACTCTTCCTAAGCGGCTGGACAGATTTGAATGACATTTGTGTGGTTTATATATAGATTCAAGCCTAGCTTTATGATCAGGGTCCCGGAATGGGGTAGACAGAGGTGTAACACAACACCGTCTTTTTGCCTAAGATATAATTAGGTTATTGTCATATCCTCACGCCTTCCAACAAGGGTCCCCGAAGGGGTAGGCAGAGGTGTATAGGCAATACCCACACACCCACTTTCCGCCAGAGGTATATTAGGTGCCAACGTGACAGATGGCGAGTCCATCGCCGTTACTCAAGCACGACTATACATACGCCTTTGAATTTCTTCTCAGACGTATGCAGGTTTCCTCTCGATGTTTTCCTTCACCGTAAAGCTCGTGGTGTGACTAATCACTGTACTTAAGTTCAGAAAAAACTCATTGGTACAGTCGGGATTCGGACTTGCGACCTTTGCGTCGCAGGCAACTGCTCGAACCACTCGGCCACCACGGCACGTCATATATTCATAGTCGAAGCGAAGGAGGTATGTAAGTCTAGAGAGAACTGGTGCTCTATACTCTCTGCTTGAAGATATGAATGTCATATTAGGGTAACGGAAGGAAATTAAATGTTGTATATTTGAAGTTTTGCTTGAGAAATGGGAACACAATCTGTGGCACATAAAATATACCTTTGTCGAAATGAGGATGTTGATACACCTCCATCTATCGCTATGTGGGCATACCCTTGTGGGAAGGCATGAGGATTTTTATTAATCTTGTACTTTATTCACAGTCCCTATGACAAACTTTGCAGGATGATATGCATGAAGGTTTAAGGTAGTTAATAATTTTAGTACTTATATATGACTTATATATACTCATACCTCAGCATCATTTGAAAATAACTTCAATTCATATGTTTCATTCATTGATACTACTCCTTTAATGTTTTCTGTCTCCTTGAGCTGTGGACAGGAAAATATGCTTAATTTAGGTATTTAACACATATATAACCGTGGAGTTTCTTGCCTGTTCTTCTCCATGGAAGCGACCAACCCGAATCATGCTTCTTTTTCGACGTTTTATAAGTGCCCACCTGGGCCTATGTGAAATAAAAAGATTTTGATTTGATTTGATTTATTATTCTTCTATTTATGAGTATCTACAGGATATGATTGTTTTCTCATATAGTTGTCTGTCTTGGAATGACATATTCTACTTATATTATATTAAATAGGTACACATACCAAGAAATCTTATATATAAGATAGTAGGTTGAAAGAAGTTTGTTGAAATGCTTGCTACTTATCAAATACCTTTTAATAAAAATATAAGATAAATTATAAATTTGCATGTTAAGCATATTTAGAACATAGATATAATTAAATAATATAATCTATAAGCATATAGTAAAATATATTAGTATGTAAAAAAATATGTGTCGAATTTTAAAATGAACTCATCACAGAAAGATACATCTAGAGTCAGAAACATAAAATAAAATATATGAAACAATATACCGGAAATCCAAAACACCATTGAGAAACAACATTTAATTCAAACTTATGGAAAAAGAAACAAAGTTATTATGATAATTATAAGTCTTATTAAAATTACCTGATCCGTCATTCCCTGGAACGGTAAAGCGCCCAGAATGACAGTGTCATCTATCCTGTCATACCAGCGGCGGCTGGTCACCTTTTCCATCAGCACATTATACAGGAGTGTGGGATAGAAGGTCACCCTCGCGAACATTGCGGTACCCTGAGTACAGTCAACGTATTATTAACGGACGGCACCGGCGTCGTGCGCTACAAGCATTAATGAATTATGCGATGACTGATGCAGATGACTAAGTACACATACCATGGTGAAAGCTGGTCTTCGTTGCGTGGTGGGGATTGAATAATTCCCGATTCTCCGTTATCGTCCCACTTCGACATCGAGTTTGTTTTGACGCTTCGTTTTGACAATTGACAGTCGTCTGGATGTCAGTTACATTTTTGACTGTTGCATTACTTTGATACATGTCTTTTAATACTATCTTTTACAGTTTTTTTTACAAAGTTTTGAAAAGCAATCTAGGGTACTGACCATTTTCTTATTACACTATTATGGTTATATTGAGAGACAATTTATAAGATAATTGAACTTACTAACGACCCAGCTGAATATTTAGGAACCCGTATAATTTAATGTTTTATGATAGCATGAGAACATGACAGTTAATCCGTGAATGATACAACATAATATTAGCGAATTCACTCACAACTCTATTCTATCTACTTGTAGACAATATAAAATCCTAGATTAGAAACGTTTGCAAATACATAATTATGAATGCTGTTCATAATATCGCTGTGCCCTCAAACAGGCTGTAATTTTATCATTAGGTATATGACGTGTAAATTACTTACGTAATTTTATTTGCAATAAATGTGTTTGATTTGATAATAAACTATACATAAAGTTAACAACAACGCCTGTTAATAATCTTAGCAATGTAGCGTGATTGCCACTTGCAAGCGTCAGGCGCTCAAAACACGCACAGTTCACATTTAAAATCGTTTTAGGGGCTGTGCAATAATTACTGATAAAAATCAGAACATTCCTTTTAAAATTTTTTGTTTAGCAATTTTTAACCCTTTTGAGTATGACTTTAACTTTGAAATTATTTCAGAATCACGTGCTTCACTATACTTTGTTTCTTCCCTTTGTTTATACCTATAAGATTAATTTTCCATGTTTGTAATAAAAATGCGAAATTAGCTCGGTTTGTCTGTCTACTATGTTTTCACATAATTTAATTATATACCGCTGGATCAATAGTGATAGCTGAGATAACTGGAACATTGGAGAACGACTTGGGGATTTTTTGTCGTTGAAAAAAAAAACATTACTTATGTCTCCAATTCTAACAACTTTCCGCAATAGAGGCCTTATATTGCCTTCACATTAATTTACATCTGAGTATGTATATATATATTCTACGATTTCAACATGTTATTCAAAGACAATTTAGATAGATCTTGCGAGCAGTATTTAAAAAACGGAAGAAACGGACACCATAGCTGAGTACTACTTTATTTCATAGACGCTGACATTGTCTTATTTAACATATTATAACTCGGCCCCTAATATATCACAATTAGTGGAATTTTTTCCCTTACGCCGCGTTATTTAATAATATTCGCCAGACACCGGTTCCTATCAAAAGTTGAAAGAGATATCATCGACTTGATGCATCGACGCCATTTGTAACCGCGGCGGGGAGTCGCGCGCCGGACGACATTCCCAATTCAAATTAAATTAAAACTCGGTAAAAACATCGTGTTTCCGTTCGTTGCGTTCGCTATTCAAATTCGAATTAGATTCGATCTCCGCTAATTTGTCTATGACTCGCACGGTGCGTTTTATGTCGCGATGAAAAAAGACCCAATTTTCGGTTCCACTTTTATCTATTCCATGAATAGGAATACGGATGTTTCAAAGACTGGTTAACTTCTGGGAAATAATGGAACTACAAAGGAATAATTAGTTGATAATTTAAATTTGGTAATTTGTCCGATTTAATCAAACGGCGTCTATGGGCGTGGAGCCATAACTTTTAACACAGATAGTACTGTTTATAATTCAATTAAACTTGCGACACGGTTTTAATTCTGTTTTTGTTGATTCCATAATTAATTTATTTTAAGTCGGTAGTATCATTGAGGTACTCGCAAAGACTAATTTGAATTTGTACCTCTAACGTGCATAAAATATGAGTTAAGTGCATGACTCTTGAATATATTACTGAAGCACTCGGTTATATGGTAATTAGGTACGTTTCTATACACTATGGTACGTATATCTATTTCTTTTTTTGCCCTTAACACCGATCACAGGGTCCTACAAAAACGCATTAAGAGCCGATACCCCGCCTCATCTGTCATCATTAATGCCATGGTATCCTAATAAGTTTGCTACAATAAATAAAAAGAGAAATATCAAAGAGTTGCGCCCCGTTTAATGGTTGTAATTGTGGTCAAATGAAATATGGCATCGGTCGCAGCGGAGCCCTGTCGTGGGTGTCTACCCGCTTTAATATCGACGTTTACACGCTATAAATATTTTAAATGATTAACTTAATGTTTCTTTAAAAAGGCGTCGTTGAACAAGCGGAGGCTGAGTTTGGCCCAGGTTAGGCATACACGCGGCAGTCAGGTCGTCATCACGCCCGCATAAATATCCACCAACCAGGTCTAAATCGGCCGCATTATGCACCTCCTGTCGAACATCAGACGCTTATTTGTGTCCAAAAAGCGCTCGGGAGACTTAAAGCCCTCTCGGTTGATGTATGGCGGCGACACGTGAATGCCGACCTTTATATTCAAATCGGCTGTATTCAAATGCGCTCGTTGTCTATGCCACAAATGACAATTCGCGGGCATTTCGAAAAAGGAACGCGGGAAATGTCATATCATCGTCGTCGGTCGCGTTTCGAGATTCGAATTGTGCTTTTTGGCGCGTCGATACGCATCTGGCTCCCGGTACGTCGGAGAGTCTTGTAGTTAGTTTTGGTTTTATTTGAGTTCGATTGTGTCCGACGGCGATATAGTTTGAGATGGTAGATATTTGACGTGTTGGAAGATAAAGTTAGTGTTTTGCGGCGGGCGGCGCGTTAACGAGCGGCTGAGTAATGAGCGATGCTATTGTGATTTGAACAATGGCTTTCCATAGCTATTGTTTCTATTAATGACACGGTATTGGATAACGAGTCATCGCTGCAGGCGCCTGCAGCGGCACCTGCCCACTAACTTATATTTATCTCCATGTTGGTACTATCTTTGTTGACGGTTCCGCTTGCCATTTTGACAACCTTGAGTATCAATATCGCCAACTTGGCGTAATAGTGGCAAAATTGTTTGGCGCCGTAATGCTTTTGTCTAAGTACCATGTATTCAAGCTATTCTAGGTATGTAGGTAGGTACAGTGATTAGTCACACCCCAAGATTTACGGTGAAGGAAAACATCGAGAGGAAACTTGCATACGTCTGAGAAGAAATTCTAAACAACGGATTACCGACTTGGCACCTATAACTCCAACGAAAAGAGAGTTGCCTACCCCATTGGAACCCTTGTAGGAAAGCGTGAAGGTACACTAATAATCACGATCATTAACGTTATTACGTACGAACGATAATTTTAACAACATTTTTACGATATTACTAACGATAATTTTACGACAATGTTTTACTTCATGCTGTAGTTTCCTGTAATTGAGGAATCGTAATATATACTTATTCATTTTACTTTTTTATTTTACTTATTCATATATTTATGTGGTAAGCCGTGGTGGCCGAGTGGTCCGAGCAGTTGCCTGCGACGCAAAGGTCGCAAGTTCGAATCCCGACTGTACCAATGAGTTTTTCTGAACTTAAGTACAGTGATTAGTCACACCACGAGCTTTACGGTGAAGGAAAACATCGAGAAGAAACCTGCATACGTCTGAGAAGAAA
>JACCPG010000354.1:0-13996 GCA_016069955.1 Drepana arcuata
AAATCACTCAAACATTGGTCATAGACGAACTGACTTTTCTCGTCGTTACCATTGAATTGAAGTGAAAATGAAATTATGACTAGCACAGACAATAATATTTGAGTCATGTCATAGACAAGAATAAAAAGTTATATTGGATAAAACTATAAAATCTACTGGGATACATAACAGGATTTAATTTCACAAAGTATTGATGGTTTTTTATCCACCTTACAGAAGATTGTGACTTAATGGAACTGCTTGTGGAAAGTTTTGTCTTCCTGTGTTAAGTAAAGTTTGCTTAACTCCACTAGCTGACTGGCTCCACAAGTCCAGAGGCTGGCTTCTGCTAGAACTGTTCGTTCTTTATAATGTTAGTCGTCAAGGTAGTCAAGGCCGTCAAGCAAAATTTGGGCGTAAAGACACTTCTCATCCCCGGGACCGGTACGAAGGTGTAGAGATTTATTAAATGTGCCGCTGGAAACAAAATCGTTTACTGTTTTTATTCTTAGCACTGATAATATGCTACGCTAATCATTAGTGCACGAAAACATAGTATATACTCAAATAATATATAATAAAATAAAAGTAAATATGTACTCTATTAGGGTGTCTTTAAATAAATATTTATATTAATTAAAAAAAAACATCATTAGCCTCCTTGTTCCTGTTTTTTTACAATTGCTGATTAATTAGTGGTTTGGATTGCAGTTCAGTCGTACCCAGTGATTATAATGTTTCTCTACATGAGCCAAAGAGGTTGAGAGTTGCGACGCTCCATTTAAATCGGTGGACATAATGAAATAAAATTGCTGATACTGGCAGTCGAGAAGCGCGCAAGTAGCTTGCGCACGCGCTCTAGTCATCTCGGAGCTTGCGCGGGAAAGTGAATTTCTGCGAGCATTGTGATTGATAAACGGAAACTTAAAAACGCGGTAAGTAAAAAAACATATGATAATTAAATAATTGACTTACTTTTTAATAAAATGTGGATGATAATTTTATTTATTTATTTATTTATTGAAAATAATATAAACGAAATTCTAAGCAATTAAATATTTGCTTATGGTAGTTTTATCAAGTTTCTATTTAAGAATAATTAGTTCTTTAAACGTTGTTTGGTAGGGGTCAAGAAACTTACAATTTGGCATTCGGACCTAAAATACTTGATAACAGGTAATCAGTAATAATACGAGGTTGAACTTCGTACAGATTGTAATGAACTTTTATTTTGACAATATCACTTAGGTAAAATAGAATATAAAAAAGCCATGGTGACCGAATGTTTCAAAATTTTCTGAGCTGGAGTACAGTAATTAGTTACACCACGAGCTTACGGTGAAGAAAAACATCGATACGAAACCTGCATAAGTTTGAGATAAAATTCAAAGACGTCCCTAAGTATAGTATAGTCGTGCTTGAGTAACGGCGATGGACTCGCCATCGGGTGTGTTGTAGAAAGAAGCAAAAACCCGATGTGATTTTCCATAAATGGTTCAGCATTGAGGTCTTTAAGAAAGGTGTAAAAAGATTTCTGCAGGTTTCGCAGCGTAAGGTTGTTGGTAACCGTGCTATCCACCTAAAAAATAAAAAAAATATATTTAGGTACACTTATATTTTTTATAGTTGGAATGGAAGCAAGGAAAACCTACGTACTCATTGAACGTCTAATGCCGTAAAGTAAAAATAGGTTTTTATAATTCATCCACAATTTATGTTCCATCAGGGACAATGGTCGGGGAGACCATGTGCGTACGCGCACTGTTCCTGCTCGTCCTCGCTGCAGCCGCTAATTCTCTCACAATGGACCAAGGTAGGTTTCAGAGACGTCTAAATTAAAATTAAGTGATAAGGTTTACTTTTATTTCTGGAGCTTACAATGTCTATAAGGAGATTGAAAGTTTCATTTCCATGGACGATTATAGAATTGGTGTTTTTTCTGTTAAAGCCAATGTAAGTACGTTGGCTAAACATATAAAAAATGTTTTGTTTTGATTATTTGTCCTAAAGGGCTTTGTAACAAAATAAAGGCCACACACAAAGACACCCACACTTACGCACTCGCACACTCATACACCACACGCATACTCAACTACGTACACGTTGTTTTGGGACCCTTTTTCTAATACAAACACTATGCAGGAAAAAATACATGTTTCATCTCATATGTCATAAAATTATAAAGACAAGATTCTTGTCTCGTCACATAGCAAGCTGCGTACCGGAGCGGGCTGACAGACATAGAATAATTTATCCTGAAATATGCTCGTCACCAAACTGAAGCCGGTACTATTTATGTACTCATTAGAGGCAGACACGTCGCGAAATAGAATACGGGAAGTTTACTATGGCTACTCCAGATTGGGATGGTGGTCCATAGTGTTGGGAAATACTTAATACAAGCTTTGCCCCGTTGTTTTACCTGCGTAAAATTAATTTCATGGGTAGAACAAGTCACTGATCCAACCGTGTAACGTGAGCCTCATAATTAATAATTAAGGTGTTAGTCGAGGCTTTTTTCCATTAGGCAAATGGCTGTTATGGCTTTGCAGGTTTCTTCTCAATGTTCGTCGTAAAGCTCGTGGTGTGACTAATCACTACTTAAGTTCAGAAAAACTCAATGGTACTCTCGGAATCCGAACTTGCAATCTTAGTGTGCGGGCTACTAGACGACATCGACTCTACAGTATCATCATCATCATACATTTAAGAGCTAAACTCTTATCAGCGTCTCTGATGGAGTCCCTTCCTTCTGTCCAGCGCAACCTCTTTGACCTCCATATACGTCATGAGATACACTTTGTCTTTAATCTGACCCATGAAAGTTCATCTAATCTCTACAATATATGCTTTTATTAATTTAATTCGTGATTATATTCAACTAAATGCAGTAACCAAACATTTTAGCACGTTTTAATAATTAATTATATAATCTTGGGAGTTAATAATAAATGTTTCTTTGAAGAGCCGCGTACAGCTCGGGTGCATACCATAATAGAACGGGCTGAATGATTTATGAGCCCATCGGAAGTACAGGAATGTTTCATTAGTTCTGTTAATATGCTAAGAGTACATTGCCATTCACTGCTTCTCATTTACAATGGTAGGAACACCATCAGCGCAAAGTACTCGTCAGGTAAAGAAAATATTCATGCTGCTTAGTAATTTTAGTATGAACTCATTGAGATGAGAGTGTAGAAACTTCCATGGTGACATGTAAGAAGAGTAAAAGAAAGACAACAAGAAGGTGCAAGAAAAAACGAGAGAACAATTATTCGTACTACAAATATCTAGGTATATATTTATATATATAGATGTATAATATACACGCAGGAACTTTATAGCGAGATTTAGTCTAACGTAGAGCGACATCTTGTGACAAGATGACCTAAAGTATTACACATTATATAAAGGCGTTACAAATGGTCTCATAATAATAAATAAATATATATCATCACGTTACCTATATTACATAATTTGTCAATACACAGTTATATACCGACCCTAAATTCATTACGTATTTTCACACAGGCAGTGTAAGAGCAACATCTTTAGATACCGACGTGACATATATCGAATATGTCACAGTTTATCAAACACAGTTGTCCATGTTTTTTTTCTCTATAAAGGTAGCTGTATGTTTTTTATACAAGGAGTTACCGAAGTCACCATGCTGCGTGAATACTTTATGCATTATCTATATTATATGGCCCTGATGTGGGAATTAACTCCCAAAACTTGAAACCAAAAAGATCTCGTACTGTTTCAGAGGACTTTTCGCGAACGCTCAGTCTATGGAATGAACTCTACGTTGAGGTTTTCCCTAGAGTGTGCAAAAGAGCATAAAGTGGTTCAAGAAGGGCAGTGATCAGATCTCTGCAGGGTCCGTAGCACGCGGGCGAGCGTGAGCTGATGTTGCAAGGACCATAGTCGGCGGTAATCGCTTACAGTCAGTCGGAGCTTGTCACATCAGTGGTACAAAAATGTACTTCCATTAAAGAAGACACTTCTTTCATTTAAGCAAGTCTCAGTAGGTCAGACCCATCATGGAATTATGCAACCTTACTGTTAAACAAGCCGGTACATAATCCGTTCGATACACTCGTTACTTACTCGAGTGCTACCAGGTGCCAGTTCCTTAATTAACCTTAGCATCACATTAGGCCTAAGAGTCGATTCGTTCGTCTATTTGTTAACAAATTATAACAAATTGATTGTTATAATGAGATCAGTCATTTTAGTTATGTTCTTGTTTTGAATATTCTTTCCGGAGTAAATTCGGAGAAGGCGGTCCGTTTGATGGTTTACCGCCTATGGACGGACAAAAATCTTTTCACCTCCTTCTTGATGAACTCCTCTGCTCTGTCTCCCTGGAAAACTAGAACGGGGAGATAATTCTTCAGACTGAGAATTCGCGGAAGGAAACTTCGAAACAGATAATACAATAGTACAAAACGTTTACGGGGGCATATCATTATACTATTATTCGAAAGTGCGTCAAGGAAATTATTTAAGAACATCTGTCGCTTATACATTCTTGAATTATGATTGCTCAAGTGTATGTCCCTACTAGTGACTCCCTATAACCTGTTATTTAAATTGTTCATAAAAGTTCATCTTCATATCATCACGCCAAGTCCCTAACGGGGTAGGCAGAGAGTATAGAGCGCCAGTTCTCTCTAGACTTACATACCTCTTTCGCTTCGTCCACATTCATCAGTCTCTTCATGCATGCTCGTCGGTTTCGAGTACTCTTAACGTTCCCGTCCTTGAGAGTCCGATCTATTTGATCCAGGTAGTTGGAACGTGGCCTTCCTCTGCCTCTTCTTGCACACACTTTTGCTTTGTATATCTGTTTCGTCAATCTTTCTTCACTCATCCTTTCTATGTGTCGAAACCAACGTAACATGCCTTTCTTCATCTTTACAATCACGCCCTCATTTACGCCAGTTGATTTGCGAATCTCTTCATTGCGGATTCGATCTAATATCGTTACGCCGCACATTTTTCGAAGAGATCGCATCTCGACTGCATTCAAGCTATTTTCATACTTCCTCTGACATACCCAGGATTCGCTGCCATGCAATAAGGTAGGTACCAATATCGCGTTGTGGACAGCAACTCGAGCATTCTTGCTCAGACTTTTACTGCCCATCAACGCCGACATGGCTCCATTCACCTTATTTCCGGCAGTTATCCTTCTTTCAATATCTTTTTCATACTTTCCATCTCGTGTAAACATGCTTCCAAGTAAAAAAAAAAAAAAAAAAAGTCCTAAAAAGTTAGTTTATATATATATATATTTCGCGCCTTTTACGAAATTGGTATGACATGACAGCGCGGTTTAACCCCTGTAATATATATTTAGTCCAGCTAGTTGATAATGTCAAATCAAATCAATTTATTGCATGTAAAATTACCTAAGTACATACATCATTTATTACACGATGTTATCTTTTGCTGAATGGATTTTTCTTTTTATGTGAATTATATTTACTCTGTGAGTGTTTTCTGATTTGATGCTTGTGTGCAGTGGGTCACGGAGCATCTGGTGACGCGACAAGGACCATATCGGGCGAGTAAACCCGCCTGGTTTGCACAATGCAGGCCCATCATATCGAAATACGCTCGTTATTTTTGTTTACGAATCGTTAAATGAGCATATGTTTTTTTATGCTAAACCAAAATTATCCTCAAAGACACCGGTACTTACTGTAATAATTTTGAATTGTAGTGAGTATATTTTCGGTATATTGTCGATGAATAATATTATCATACAATAGGTATAGTCCTGGCTCCTAAGACCTTGGAGTCCAGTCCCTCACATATTTAAAATAGGCCTTTAAACTCTTCCTCGTTCATCCTCCAGCTTAAGCCTACACACCTTTCTTCATTCACATCATCAGATAGTGTATTTTATTAACATACATTCGTATCATGATGCCGAGTACCTTAACTGGGACGGGGATGGACGGAGGGACAGACTTAGACAGGGAGAGTCAGTGTCAGCTCTTTCTAAAATTACAGATCTCTTTCGCTTCATCCACATTCATCAGTCTTTTTATACTTATTTGGGGATTAGCAAGTATGTGAAACAGCAACTTGTGTGTATCGCGATAGATCAGAGCTAATTCATTGGCCGTTAAACTGTCGCTTTGCTGGATCGAAACATCTGTTACACATACCTAAGTATTATTCGTTTTGATTATAAAACCACATGATACTAAGACATACTGTGAGAAATATTATGTAATCATCTTTGCAGATGTGGTAACTACTGTCGAAATATTAATTGCCTTATAATTAAAGCTCAACATATATCCGTATCAAATATATTACACTGATCAATATATACATAAATATATAAATATAAAACCACAAAGGTCTCGCACTGTGCGCTTCCAAAGGAGTTTTCTTCCGTGAACGCTCAGGCTGTGGAATGAGCTCCCCGTTGAGGTTTTCCCTGGAGAGTACAGCATGGAGTTCTTCAAGAAGGGTGTGAAAAGATTCCTGCAGGGTTGACAACGCGCGAGTGATACCCCTGGTGTTGCAAGCGTCCATAGGCGGCGGTAACCGCTTACCATCAGGTGGACCGCATGCTTGTTTGCCACCCAAGTGGTATAAAAAAAAATATATATTTCTGGCGAAAAGTGGGTACTACCTATACACCTCTGCCTGCACCTTCGGGGACCGTTAAGGCAAGGCGCGAGAAAAATTAAAGATATATCACGTGCCTTCCCGCAATGGTCCCCGAAAGGGTACGCAGAGGAGTCAAACCCCTTGTAGATGGTAATATATTTAGAGGGCCACGTGTGATTGTGATCTTGATTTTCGTATCTCCTGTTACCTATAGAATATAGAACACCTCAATGGAGTTCTTTGTGTTCACGAAATATGCTAATGTTCATGGCGTCAATAACCATTTGTACCAATTAGAACGTAAGTTAGCTTTGTTGGTTTAATAAAGTCCGGAATATAAGTTTCGAGGTCTTGAAAGAAATAGGCGTAAGTCTATTGAGGTATTCGTAAGTGTAAAATTACACAATTAAGCAATTCATAGGTGTATGTATAGTCGTGCTTGAGTAACGGCGATGGACTCGCCATCTGTCACGCTGGCACCTAATATATCTCGGGCGAAAGTGTGGGTATTACCTATACACCTCTGCCTACCCCTTCGGAAACCCTTTTGGGAAGGAGTGAGGATATATTATTTTTATAAAATTCCACTACGAAAAATAAAAGTTCCTTAATACGGGTTTGATTACATTATTCATTATCGCCATTCCTTATTAGAATGGGAATAAACATTAGCTGTTCAAAACATAAATATGTTTTAACTATAATATTCTCGTCTGATTTTATTAAGATAAGTAAAATTGGGTTGCGGTACCTAAGTACAGCACCGACCGTAAACAATATTTATAAGATGTAGAATTCATACATCCATTGTATTTGAGGTCGAATATCGCTTATGAAATATATTATATCTGATAATATTGTTCGTATAAGGAAAAGTTATAAAAAATAATAATATAATAATAAGGAAAAGTTTATTCTTATTTATCAGGGGTGGCAGTCTATACATAAGAAACAAGCTGCACGTTAAATTTATTGTGCCCAAAATGATCACACACAACCAACCCTAACATTTCAATCAGAATAACATTGTATGTCCAATAACAAAAGTTACTCAATTACTTTATGTAGGACCCAATTCTGAGTACTGCGTGGGTCGGCATCGACCGCAGGAGTAGAGTTATAGAGGTGATGTCATTGCTGCAACCTGTTGCAAGGTAATCGAATCGTGTTGCTTGTATTTGGGTTAGTATTAATCGTGCTTTGATATTATTCAGCATATGGTAAATACAAATAGTAAACAGCTGTTGAAAAGATTTCCTATTTAGTTCGCTTATTTTACTTACTAATTCAAATTGCCAACAATATTAAACTATTATTACATTACGTAGAAATTCAAAGGCGTGTGTATAGTAGTGCTTGCGATAGATATGGCGACTCGCCATCTGCCACGTTGGCTCCTAAAATATATATCTGATGGAAAGTGGATGTGTGGGTACTACCTATACACCTCTGGCTACCCCTTCGAGGACTCTTATGTAAAGGCGTGGGGATATATTATTATATATGTATGTATCATGACCCGGTAGGCCGAGAGTCTAAGGCCGTTAATTAAAAACCCATTGCATACCACTTGGGAACCTGCGATCTTAGTTTCGTAGGTTACTGCTAAACCAAGACACGAGATAAAACTAATATGAAGTTATTCTTCATAAATTAATAAAAAACAAGTAAATAACGCAAGTACGAGAAAGGAATATGTTACCTTTCTACGTAAAATAAACTTAAAAAATATGGTCCAAACAAGATCCTATTTACAACAAATCTCTTCCCTTTGTTGATAAGTTTAAGAGGAGGAGGAGCGCTCAGCCGAGATGTCCAGTCCAAGCATTACTTTATTAGGCAAGGTCTGCCAACGCAGTCGGTTGATAGCCTAATTTGTACAGATGACGTCGGCTCACGCGTTAGGTGTAAGCCTGTTGTTAGGAATATAAGCCTCCTTGTGAAAGAGGGATTTTCTTATTTACCGTATATGGCTCACTGAGATGGGCAATTTTGAGGAAATCGTACGAAGTGGATTTACGTGGAAATTAATTCACCAGACAGATATATACAGGATTTAACTGGCTAATTCCCTTGGAGTATCTTTTAGTGTAACGTCACAGAAATTGCGTATATATCACAAATAAATAATCTAAAAAGTAATATACACAGTTTAGCATTTTCTTCTGATAATTTAAAAGAAAAAAGTTTAATTGTGAAAGTACACGACTGTCTTTTGTAAATACTGTTAATTTATTGTTATTCCGAATCAAATGTTGAGATAAATACGTTTAATAAATAGTTTACTTTCACAGAACGCTCAGAATAAAGCCAATTGGAATATTCATAAATCGTCAAGCTACCTCAAGTCAAGCCAAACTCATGGTGTAATGACTTAATTAGTTAAAACATCCTTGGTGAAAACTAGCTGGGCTCGACCACGCAATTTTGACATTGCATGGTAGAATACATTTTCATTAACAACTAAGAAATATTACGTCGTACATGTATAATACCAGACTAATTACCTCATTTTGTTACTTGTGCACCAATACTGAGAAACTAGCATTACCAGTCCCGTAAACTTGTAATTGCCGTAGTGATGTCACTGAGATCATCTAACGGATGTTTAATGGCAAAAACTAGTGCAGGCTTGTATAGCCTTCCCGGTGATGTGCAGCTATTCAATCCTCCGTTCATACAACCCGGTTTATAATCGGTTCGACTCCCTTTTTTATGGGAAACAGCTTTGTTTTAACTACCTGGATCAAATCATCTATCTAACATTCAAGATCCTATAGACGGAGTAAGCGCAAAAGAATGTAGGAGGATACTAATGAATGTGGATTGTGCGGATCTGAAGTCTTTGTGTCGTCTAGTCTTGCTTCTAAAGTTTCGGTCACCGTAACTACTTGCAAAAACAGAATTTTGAACAACACTATAATTAAATTTACTACTCCCTTAAATAATAATTGTTGTGTAATAATTCGGGCATACATACTTTTAGGGGCTAAAGTGTCAGACCATCGTTTCTCAAGCGTAACTATATTTATGTATACATATATACCTATTTACATACGTTAAGTGACACGTTATGAATAATATGTCCCTATGTCACCGTAGAATCATTACGAAAATATTAAGTTATTGTAAGGTCGAAGTCAAAAGATTTTTTTACGTACCTATTATTCCCATACAGGTACCTACACATATCTATCATTTGCTTGGGCAAAGAAAAGTCCTGAAAGTATTGAAGGTCAAGCTTCCTATAGACGCAACCGGTTTCAATCCCATACATTCAAAAAAGATCATGCATAGTAGTTAAGTCCATATATTTAAACCCGAACCGAAAGCTCTGTCGTGCGTGAGTCAAACCCTGGTCAAGCCCAATGTTGTGTCATCGAAGTTAATAATAGCACATTGCACTTGAATGTGGTGAAGGATTGTATTTATTTTGTACTTATTTGAGATCAAAATGTTAGCCATTATGTTGGTAAAAATAGATCCACAGAACTTTTGGATTAGTAACTTCATATGTCATTAAAATTATTGACCTTTGCTGAAGTTGTACTTTTATCCACTTCACACCATACAAAAAATTCTCGATGGGGTAGTCTGGGATAACACACTCTTATAGATGGACATATATATATAATCTAAAATATATCGCGATGGTACCTATATATATATATATATATATATATATATATATATATATATAGGTACCATCGCGATATATTTTCCAGGTCCAATATACCTCATGGAATTTCTTCGTATATGGATACTTTCCTCTAAAAGCCAGTGGTGTTAGTTCTTTGAATCTACTAATCTAGTGATGCTTCTTCTCACTCTCTCTTTATTCTATACATAGGCAAAGTTCAATTAAGCGCACCATCAACCTAAAATTTGGTAAAATCCAAAAAGTAAAAAAATAAGTAAACAGTTTACGTGAAAGAGATTAGGTAATGTCTTCTCAGTTGTCCTAATAATTCAGCAGTTCATTAGGTTGACGCGCTCTTATCTCGAGCCAATTCACGAATCCAATACAATAGGAGGTAGGTACAAGTTACTTATCAGTTTGAACTGGTGATCTTTGGTACAATTTATTCATATTTCACATGAATAATAAATACTGTAACACGCGTACATGTTTTTCTACGTATTTTGATCGTATGCCCTCAATCAATTCAATCATATTTAGGGTTGGCAACGCACGAGTGGATAGCTTTGGTGTTACAATCATTCATATGCGGCGGTAACAGCTTACCATCAAGAAGTCTGCTTGTTTATTAGTCATCTTATTATAAATTACTCATATAATATCAAAAATTACCCATAATTTACAAATCTATGACCAAAAACAAAAACTTACCTTGACGTGATAAATTATTCGGAAGAATGCTTAGGGACAGAACAGATGTATTTCCACAAGTATATACATACATACATACAATCACGCCTCTTTCTCGTAGTGGTAGGCAGAGACCACTCCTTTCCACTTGCTATGATCTTTACATACTTCTTTCGCTTCGTCTAGTTTATTTATTCTCTTCATACACACTCTTCGGTATTCGGTATCCCATTGATACAATATTTAGGATGGTCTTAAATAAAGCAAGGAAGTCAGTTGAATTGTGAATTAAATGCATAACTGTTATTTACCTTCTAGAAGCAACAAACGACGTGGTAGCAGCTGCAGGGCTGGCTCGAGATGACGGAGAGCTGGTTATTCTGGTCAGAGGTCCTCATGGCAAGAGCGCGAGAAGGGAAGAGCTTCTCCACGCTACAGTGGCTGACGACATTTCTGTGTCACTCTTCTATAACAGGAAAACTAACAAAGGTGAGATTTTTTAAATATTGCCGTATGAACACCGATCACAATCATTGACTGAAATTGGTGATGCAAATGAACCGCTTTTTCTGTGTTCTCAAGTAACTATGGATGTATTTGTTTATTATGCTACAAATTTATTCTCCCATCATCTAATACAACATTTTTAGTTAATATATAAAAACGTTTTTCAGATTTTAGTAATAGCCTAAAATCTAAAAGACTTTGAATTAGACCCATCAGAATATAGCGCTTTGAATCGGATGATGGAATTTCATACAATATTATTATTATTATTTTCTCGTAACCGCTTGATTGCTCATTGCTTGATAATTGAATTATCACTATAGTATGAACCAATGGAATTAAATATATTAGGCCCATCATCATGTCAGTTCACAACGGGAACGGTCTCGAGTGGCACTTGCCCGCGGAAGCGACGGAACATTACGTTCTGCGGCCAGAAGTCTTCGTTCATCACATAATTTATTTAACAGTTACTTTGGAGAATCTACATGGTGGCCACATAAAGTCAGTGTCCTGGAGTCTGGCTAGCGATGCCCGCGGGACGCTCTCTGTTGTTGCGACCGCTAGTAGAGTCAAGATATTAGTTGGATGCAAGCCTCTGCACTGGCATTCTATGTCTGGCAAACACAACTTGCTGGATATCTTCGCAAATCAGAAGTTAAGGCTAGTAAGTACAAACAACTTGACAATCTTTTGTAGTCCGATTATAAAAAAGAAAACTGGGGTCTTGTGCTTTCAAGTTTGTCATCTAGGAAGTCAGGCCTGGGGAGTTCCAGTCTTCTATTTAGTAGTGGCTGATAGTCAGCAAAGACTGGTGCCAACCTTGCTAAAAGGTCCAGGTATTTTTACTAATATTTTAGCTGAAAATTTTTGTGGATACTACATATTTTTGTTTTGTGTACTCATCTTGTTTGTTCCTCTGACTGCCTCTGAAGGGAAGACCCTTGTAGGATGGTGAAGATACATTTTGATCGTGTTTTCTGATTGGCTTAAATCACAGGAGTGCTTAATTCAAAACGTCGAAATTAATCAATTCAATTTATATATTTTTTTTATGTAATGAATATGGTCTATTAATACTCCTTTTGTACGTGACAGTACCACGAAGAAAATGCTCCAGTTGAAGTCTATAGCAACGAACGACAAGTCTTCAGCTCTCTTAACTGCGACGTGCAAGAAGACACAATGAGACCACCATCAATGCTTATCGTAGGCGAACCAGAATCTGACGTAGAGGAAGTTAAAGATTTTATTGAAAAAGATGCGAAGAGGAAGCGAGAGGAAAAGATGCAAGGAGACGATTATCGAACGAATTACATTGATTCTAATGGAGTTCTGCCACGACCAACTCCGTCGAGAGGAGATATACCTTCTAACGGAATTGAGTCTTGTGATGGTAAGGAACAATATATTAATAAAAAAAATAATAATAAAATATTAATTCTCAATTAGGGAGTTGTTCAGAAGTCGTATACGACGTCGCTTTAAGCTCCTTATATGGACAATAAACAATTTATGTCCCATCATTTATTTAAATACGAACCTATAAAACGACATACAGAATACGAATATATGTAGCTACTTTAAGTTGAGGTCACAAGAATATTTTATTAATTTGACTATTTGTAAATTCCAGTATTTATTTTTTTATTAAATGAATTAATATTTTTAAAAAGTACGTTATTCCCTATTATTATTGTATATACCTATCTTCTATTATCACTATTTATTTTAAAGACTTAATGAGGAGAGACTGAGGATTATACTGCAATGTACATGGTACTACTATAGGCCGATTGGGTTCTCATGACATCATCATGACTGGGTGTAATAGAGAAGTGGGTGACAAATATCCAGCAGTGGGTATATAATCATCACAACACACAAATAACACAGCAGAAATCATGAATTTGTTCCTAAGTTAAGACTTCCAAAACTTCTGTTTCGTTTACAGATGAAGTAATTCGTCAGTTGCAATTGCTTCGAACAACCGTAGAGCAGCTCCGCCATGAGATAGCAGGACAGAAAGGCATCATTGACGATCTGCGCGGTCAGCTGCGCCAGTGCTGCCATAAAGTCTCACCGCCACCGGTGGAGAGATGCACAGACGCGTCATGTTATCCTGGTTACTGAATTTGATTAACTTCTAACTCTGTTCATTCATTTAAGAGACTCTGATTTTTGTCTAACATATATCTATTCCAGTTGAACATGGGCCCGTTATCTTTAAGCAAACAATCTTATTAAATTCACTTTAGAAGTTTTTTTTGGGATTGAACTTAGACTATTATTATAAAAAAAATCTTGGAATATTTTTTAAGAACGTATATGTCAAATTTCGTATTGCAATCGATTTATATTTTTCAGAGATTAGATTCGATTTTTTCTACTTAACTACTCGCCTTACGATCTAAGGGATTTCTAAGCAA
The DNA here is from genome assembly GCA_016069955.1 of Drepana arcuata. NCBI lineage: Eukaryota > Metazoa > Arthropoda > Insecta > Lepidoptera > Drepanidae > Drepana > Drepana arcuata. Next base: position 13,885 of record JACCPG010000354.1, read on the forward strand.
CTACAGCCTATTGGTTATTGTCTAGAAGCATTTATCATTTTGATTGTACTCCACATCATCATTACTCTACTACTCTATCACCTTCCATACACTCGTATTGTATTAACACCAT
>JACCPG010000354.1:18737-36941 GCA_016069955.1 Drepana arcuata
TAAATATAATATATCCTCACGCCTTCCCACAAGGGTCCCCGAAGGGGTAGGCAGAGGTAGGTAATACCCACACACCCACTTTCCGCCAGAGGTATATTAGGTGCCAACGTGACAGATGGCGAGTCCATCGCCGTTACTCAAGCACGACTATATATACGCCTTTGAATTTCTTCTCAGACATATGCAGGTTTCCTCTCGATGTTTTCCTTCACCGTAAAGCTCGTGGTGTGACTAATCACTGTACTTAAGTTCAGAAACTCATTGGTACAGTCGGGATTCGAACTTGCGACCTTTGCGTCGCAGGCAACTGCTCGAACCACTCGGCCACCACGGCTCTGAAAATAGTATGCAATCGCAAACATGTGTTTCTTTCGAAAAATTCGATGAAGTTTGCAACGAAGGGATTTGTAAAGCAACTGCCGAAAGCAAAAGACAAAGAAAGGCATGTAACATTATTTGGACTATATGTGAAAGGACGGGTGAAAGAAGATGGACGAAACCGAAAATAAAATCGTGTGTGGAAGAACAGGAAGAGGTAGACTATGTTCTAACTATTTAGATCTAATCGATCGAACACTAAATAGAACGTCTTACAGTTCCCGAAACCGACGAACGTGTATGAAGGGACTGAAATGTATACGAAGTGACACTTTATTTATGCATACCCCGTGATTTGATCTAGAAATATTCGATCCGAATTACCCCACTTGAAATGTTATGCATATGTTTTCTTATTGTATTAAAAATATATTTTATGAGAAATCAATTGAATAAAGGAAATTGTAATATTTATATTAGTGGAGCGGTGCAGAGACACAGACCAGGGCTACCGATGCGACCGGTGTCCGGGCAAGTTGACCAGCGACGGAGAGACTTGCCGATCGGCTTGTAGTTCCAACCCTTGCTTTGGCGGACGTGAGTATTGAACAATATATATTTTGGGTCATTACTTGGGCGTACGCCCTCGTGGTACCTTAAAGTCGACATTAGCTTCCACCCTAATAGAGACACTTAACAGTTACAACAACATTTAATCCCAAACGATACAGAATGTTGCATTGATGGCTACGGACTTATTGATCAAAGTATACTATTGATCGCAAGAAATGTAATAGAAAAATATTACACTGCAGATTGCCCATTAAAGAGAACATATTTCCAGTATTAAATAGTAGTGTTTGCATATTTCATTCGAACTTTGTAACGACTAGGTCATTAAACAGTTTAGAGGTTGATATGAAACTAGATTTTGCTAGCTATATTGTGAGTTACCCTTGTGAATTGCTTACGTTTCAAAGGGTATATGAACTTACGACTCGATTAAGGAATGAATTGGAAAATTGGAAAACTGACAAAAGTTTTCGTAGCCCGACTGTACTTACTTCAATGTCGTGTGTCATTTATTGATTTATTCTTATGCGTGGTTTCCAATGTCAATGAAATTTGTTCTTCCAAAGATGTACAATGTCAAGATCTACCGGACGGCGAGTTCCGCTGCGGCCCCTGTCCCCCCGGGTACCAGGGCAATGGAATAGTTTGTGCCAGGATCAACTGTCGCCCTGGTAGTTGTTTTCAAGGTAAGTTGGTGCTGAAAAACTGAAATTGCCGATGCCGGCTGACGGTATGTTATTTAAAAATGAATATTCACTGTCATTGTTACGAGTATTTTTATTTATAAAGCAAATAAATAAAAGTAAGTACAGTAAGAGAGTATTTTTAATTATTATTCGGTGAATAAGGTTTCCAATAACGAGATCCTTGGGGATGGGGGAGGATTGTTATATTGTGTTCGTAACAGAAGGATAAGTCCAATTATGCTGCCAACACAGTATCCTTCGAACACGGAGTAGCAATTCGCAAGTGATACTTCGTTATCGTGCGCGTAATACGCTTCGGTAACCGCTTCCCATCAGGTGGACCGTTGTTTGGCAGTCTTGTGGTATAAATAATTATATATATAATACCTTCCAATTTTCAGGAGTACAATGCCAAGAGACCAGTTCAGGACCCCGCTGCGGCGCCTGTCCACCAGGGTTCACCGGTGATGGGCGTCGGTGTCTACACATATGCGATACGCAAAGGTTGTGTGAAGGCAACGGGCGGTGCATAGCACAGAGCAACAGTCCTTACTACGTCTGCGAGGGGTGTCCTAAAGGATTTGAGTGGAATGGTAATGTTTGACTCTCGATAATATTCAGTCTTTTTATCTAATCTTATAATCATAATTATTTGATTATGATCATACCTTTTACGCAATATATTATATCTTTCACGCCATCTGCCACGCTAGCACCTAAAATATATCTCGCGGAAAGTGGGTGCGTGGGTACTACGTATACACCTCTGCCTACCTTAGGCCGTACTTCGGCGACCCTTGTGGGAACGCGTGACGATATGTATATATCGAATCTTTGATCTTCCCCAACAGATCCCTCAAAGGGACATGCAGAGCTGTAAAATGTCTCTTTTCGTCTCAGATACATATTATATTTTAGGTGAAAACGTGGCAGATGGCAGTTTATAACCGTTTCCCAAGCACGACTGTACACACGTATTTGAATTTCTTCCCAACCGTATGCAGGTTTTCGCTCGATGTTTGCTCCACGTGGTGTGACTCGTCACTTTACTTCGGATCAGCATATCTCGAAACATGGCTCTTGTTCATACATTTTAAATGTTATTCTGAATCTCTTGACAGTTCTAAGAGCGCTCGGCTCTTGTCGGTGCCTTTGACACAACTCCTTAAGTTTTCTATATCCAGCGCAAAATCTTCGCAATTCGCAATGTGACACCAAACTCATTAAAGCATTAAAAAGACTTAAAAGACAATGAAAAGACAACTTTCAGCAATAGGTGTATTTCACCTTTCTTCATAGGCGCGACGTGTGTGGACATAGACGAGTGCGACTTGATCCGTCCTTGCGACGAGTTGGTATCCTGCCACAACGAGGCCGGGGGCTTCACGTGCGGTCCCTGCCCGCCGGGCTTCGAGGGCAGCTCCGGCTGGCGCGGCTCTGCGGGCGACAGGAGGCGGGAGCACTGCATCGACCTGGACGAGTGCAGCTCGGGGAAGGCTAACTGCCCTCGAGGCCGACTTTGCGTCAATACCCCCGTAAGTTGAAACATCGCACTTTGTTCTCATCTCTCATCGGAATCGTGTAGGATATACAGTCATATCATCGCCGGTTAGGAAGTCTGTAAATCTGACAGACAGACAGATCTAGAGGTAGACAGACGCTTTATCCACATTTCTCTGAAACTTTGTCATGAATTGTAAATTTCGTGATGTTGAACGCGGTACAACGTTAATTTATAGATAAGGACCGGTGAGGCTTACCGTAAGGCTTTAGGATTATATGTGTACTGATTTTGACGAATTTGCACCGAATTTGCACGAAAAATGTAAGAATATTTAGTTTAGATACAAAGTACAAAAAAAATTGTATTTTGTGTTTGTACACGTGGGTTGAATGTAATCTTTTTATGAATTTTAAAATTCATAAAAATATGGTTCTTAAGAACCACATGAAACAAATATCAACTAGTATGAAACTAGTTACCTAAATAACGCTTGCGAATCCGTGAAATATAGAGAATAGTAGTGCATATGTTGTGTTAATTCGTTTTATTTTAATGACTTATCAAATTATATATATATATATATATATCCCCACGCCTTCCCACAAGGGTCCCCGAAGGGGTAGGCAGAGGTGTATAGGTAATACCCACACACCTACTTTCCGCCAGAGGTATATTTGGTGCCAACGTGACAGATGGCGAGTCTATCGCCGTTACTCAAGCACGACTATACATACGCCTTTGAATTTCTTCTCAGACGTATGCAGGTTTCCTCTCGATGTTTTCCTTCACCGTAAACCTCATGGTGTGACTAATCACTGTACTTAAGTTCAGAAAAAACTCATTGGTACAGTCGGGATTCGAACTTGCGACCTTTGCTCCACCAACCACTCGGCCACCACGGCTTATAAAATTAAATTGACAATACATTTCCTAGAGGTAGACACGATAATATATTGTCTGGTTTCCACAGGGTTCGTTCACATGCGTGCCTTGCGGTGGCAATTACTACGTGAACACGACGAGACCGTGCATAGACTCCGGCTCCTTGGGAATAGAGCGCTGCGACCCTGCCTACTGCAGCCGCTTCCACGCCGAGTGTGGATATGGACAGAAGTGCTATTGTGTGGTAAGTGAAACTGATATAATGCTTAAGGATGTTAGTCACACCACGAGCTTTACGGTGAAGGAAAACATCGATGGAAACCTGCATACGTCTGAGAAGAAATTCAAAGGCGTATGTATAGTCGTGCTTGAGTAACGGCGGTGGACCGCCATCTGTCACGTTGGCACCTAAAATATATCTCTGGCGGAAAGTGCCGTGTTGGTCGGGTGGATCGAGTAGTTGCTTGCGACACAAAGATCGCAATAAGTTATTGGCCACACCGCGAGCTTTACGGTGAAGGAAAACATCGAGAGGAAACCTGCATATTCAGCAGAAGCAATTCTAAGGCGTAAGTTGTGCTTGATTACCGGCGATGGACTGGCCATCTGTCACGTTGGCACCTAAAATATATCTCTGGCGGAATGTGGTTGTGAGTACTACTGCCTTCCCACAAGGTACCCCAAAAGGGTAGGCAGAGATGTATAGTACCTACACACCCACGTTCCGCCGGAAATATATTTTAGGGAAGCCAACGTGATAGACGTATAGTCCATAGATGTCTCTCAAGCACGACTATACATACTCGTAGACTACATACATACATATCATCACGCCAAGTCCCTAACGGGGTAGGCAGAGAGTATAGAGCGCCAGTTCTCTCTAGACTTGCATACCTCTTTCGCTTCATCCACATTCATCAGTCTTTTCATACATGCTCGTCGGTTTCGAGTACTCTTGACGTCCCCGTCCTTGAGAGTCCGATCGATTTGATCCAGGTAGTTGGAACGTGGCCTTCCTCTGCCTCTTCTTGCACACACTTTTGCTTTGTATATCTGTTTCGTCAATGTTTCTTCACTCATCCTTTCTATGTGTCCAAACCAACGTAACATGCCTTTCTTCATCTTTTATTATTACAACCACGCCCTCATTCACGCTAGTTGATTTGCGAATCTCTTCATCTCGTAGACTATACATAAAAAAATATTAGTTAGTATATATATCGCTCTCCTGAACCAGAACCCTGATTGCGATGTGTTTGCGGATGAGTGGCTCAAAATATTGTTGGAGTGCAAGAAGTTTTGCGAGCGGGGTGCGCGACAGTGACATGTCATTTTGTATATTTCTTTATTTTTGTAGTATAATATGATTTAATGTTGAATAATTTTTGTCGTAATTAATGTAATTGGTATGTTTATGCCGTTTTAATTATGTAAAACTAGCTTACGCCCACGGCTTCGCCCGCGTGGAGTTCGAAGAAATAGCTTATGTATTTTCCAACTAGAATCGGTTCAGCCCTTTTGCCGTGAAAGAACCGCAAACATCCAAACTTACAAACTTTCACATTTATAATATTAGTAGGATAAATACATACATATCATCACGCCAAGTCCCTAGCGGGGTAGGCAGAGAGTATAGAGCGCCAGTTCTCTATAGACTTACATACCTCTTTCGCTTCGTCCACATTCATCAGTCTCTTCATAAATGCTCGTCGGTTTCGAGTACTCTTGACGTCCCCGTCCTTGAGAGTCCGATCGATTTGATCCAGGTAGTTGGAACGTGGCCTTCCTCTGCCTCTTCTTGCACACACTTTTGCTTTGTATATCTGTTTCGTCAATGTTTCTTCACTCATCCTTTCTATGTGTCCAAACCAACGTAACATGCCTTTCTTCATCTTTTATTATTACAACCACGCCCTCATTCACGCTAGTTGATTTGCGAATCTCTTCATTGCGGATTCGATCTAATATCGTTACTCCGCACATTTTTCGAAGAGATCGCTCGATATTAGTAGGATAAATAAACAAATATATAGTTGACGTAGCATTATGATTCCGTAGACGGGCTGGGCTGGTAACGGCACCGTGTGCGGGCCGGACCGCGATCTCGACGGGTACCCGGACACCCAGCTGGCCTGCAGCGAGCCCCGCTGCAAGGCCGACAACTGCCCCACCGTGTCCAACTCCGGCCAGGAGGACGCCGACGGCGACGGCCTCGGGGACTCCTGCGATCCCGATGCTGACGGGGACGGGATCCCCAATCATCCGGTAAGGATATCACTATTAAAATTTGAAAAACTGACAATTGGTGTGGAAAATTCCACACAAATTGACATAGCCCCCAATTAAGCAAAGCTTGTGTTATGGTAACTAGACAACGATATCATTACTTATTTAGAAAGAGAGATATATACTTAAATACATAGGACATCAAGATTAAGGTACAAATTCTTGTGCTCATCACAAATATCTGCCTTCAGTCGGAAGAGAGGTAGGGCATAACGGATTTCCCGTTCGAATTCGGAGCTGCCCGACTGGGACAGGACCTCCACCTTATAGAAGTCCGTAGCCAAATAATACATGTTTTGTGTTGTGTTCCTACGCAGTGAATAAGGTTTCCAGTAATGAGCTCCTTTGGGAGGGGAGATGTGCTGGAGCACAATGTAACAAGTCTAAATCTCCAGCACAATGGAAGCAGAGGGATTAAACCCATTATGCTGCCAATACACTATAACTCTCCGTGGCAACACAGTGTGGCAACGCGCAAGTGATACTTCGGTATCGTGAGCGTAAATAGGCTACGGCAACCGTTTCCCATCAGGTGAGCCGTATGCTTGCTTGCCAAACTTGTTGTATTAAAAAAAAAAAAAGGAATCGAACCCGCGACCTTAAGTTTCGCAGTCAGGAGCTCTAACCACTAGACCAGGCGGTCAATTGGTCGCTTGTATTGAACACTGAACAGGGGGCATGATAAATGTGCTTCGTATTTTAGGACAACTGTCCACTTGTATCGAACCCCGACCAAGCGGATCGCGATGAGGACAGAAGTGACAAGCGTGGGGACGTGTGTGACAACTGTCCCCGGCGGTACAACCCTGCGCAAGAGGACACTGACAGGGATGGCATGGGAGACGTGTGCGATCCTGACATGGACAATGATGGTAAGACTTTAAACCATCTCGTTTGTTAGCATATATATATATTTTATCTTCTTTATCTTCAAGCCTTCCCACAAGGGTACACCCACTTTCCGTCAGAGATATATTTTAAACTTGACGGATCCATCGCCGTTACTCAAGCACGACTATACATACGCCTTTGAATTGCTTCACAGACGTATACCGGTTTCCTCTCGATGTTTTATCTCAGAACGTGGTAACTAGTAACTAAGGAACTAATCACTGTACTTAAGTTCAGAATAACTCATTGGTACAGTCGGGATTCGAACTTGCAATCTTTGTGTCGCAGGCAACTACTCGAACCACTCGGCCACGATGGCTCTTTATAACCCAGTGTAGAAATGCACATCAGATTGGCATTTGTTGACATGACAGTTCAAATAAACCACCAAACTCACAAACTCTTTATAATGTTTCTGTATACGTGAACGTCAAATCGTAGAGGCCCAGACTATGGATCCTAGACAAGCTTCTAGTCCGAATGTGACCCAGATGATGGGGTGAAATATTTAACTTAATGTTCTTTCATTAGTACTAATTTATTTATTTGAGTTTCCAACAAGCAATACACTAAACATTCTTATGAGCTAAGTTATAATTATTATAGAATTGTGATTCCTCAGTTATAGGAAACCACAGCATGCAGTAAAAAACATTTAAGTAAAATTGAAATTCAAATAGGTTTGCTCGTTACAATTAGATTTGTGAATTTAAATTAAGCAACGAATTTATTTATTAATTGAGGTAGGTTAAGCTAAGACTCACAAAGTCGGTAACTAGACTTTTGTAGTAATACTAATACAAAGTACACCCTGCGTAGGTATACCAAACGAGGCGGACAACTGTCCCCGCAAGTACAACCCCGAGCAGGAGGACTGGGACGGCGACAGGCGCGGCGACGCTTGCGACAACTGTCCGCGCGTCAGGAACCCTGCGCAGGAAGACCTGGACAACGACAACGTGGGGGACGCCTGCGACAGCGACATGGACAGAGATCAGTCAGTTAAAAAGCCTCACCTCTACCATATGTCTTACAAATTCTCGCATCAGACGGTTACAGTGCGAATATCAAACCTTACTAATATTATTAAAGTGAAAGTTTGTAAAATTGAATGTTTCGATGTTTGCTGCTCTTTCACGGCAAAACGGCTGAACCAATTCTGCTTAAAATTTAAATGGTGATGGCCTATACCTAGGGCATATAAATGTGAATGTAAGTTTATTTGTTACTCTTTCACGTAAAAAATACTTAACTGATCATCATAAAACTTTGTACACATATTCTTGGAGGTATTAGAAGTAACATAGGATACCTTGAATTGAAAAAAAAAATTACGAAAGATAAAAAAGCCGTCCACGCCGACGAAATCGCGGGCACAGCTAGTATGATATATTTGAATCCCGAAAAATTCTAAGCTCTAATATTATAAAGTATGTTGCTCTTACACGGGTGCGGCTGTACCGATTTTAGCAGGAAAATACATAAGCTACTTTTTTTAACTGTAGACGGGCGAAGCCGCGGGAATAAGCTAGTGATATAATACGTGAATTCCCAGTTGTACCCAGAAGAGCAGTTCTGTGCCGTTCCCAGGGTTTAAAATTTTAATTCTTCTTTTTTATTCTTATCTTAACCTAACCTGTGAATATGTCTTCAGGCCTACCAGGTCTAGTTTCCAACTAGGCCACTTTCCGGATATATATATATTTTAGGTGCCAGCGTGACGGATGAGCCCACAGCCGTTTCTCAAGCTCATGCATACATTTTAAAATTTATTTTCCAATGTTTTCCTTCATCGTAAAGCTCGGTGTGTGACCAATCAATGTACAAAATTTCAGACAAACTCATTGATACAGTCGGGTACCGAGCTTGCTCTTTGCGTTGCAGGCAACTGTTCAAACCAAGGATTTCCTAATTTGTCACGAGATTATTATTATTATTTAATTCTCATTGGAAATTGGTTGAACCCGTGTCTTTTAAAACCTCACAGACATCATAACTTATTTCTGTTACACTATAAATTCTCAAACCAACAATTTACTAGGGACGGCATCCAAGACGGGCTGGACAACTGCCCCCAGAACCCGAACAGCGACCAGCATGACGCTGACGGCGACGACAAGGGCGACGTGTGCGACGATGACGATGACGGCGATGGCGTCTTGGACGTAGATGACAATTGTCCCCTAGTGCCTAACCCCAACCAGTCTGACGTCAACAGTGAGTGGCTTCGAGATCTAAGATTGCTATTTATAGTATAAGTTAATACTATATATAGTTTAAGTTTTGTAAGGATTATCAGTATATAAATGAGTATATTTAGGAAATAAGTCAAATTGCCGTTTAATAGTAAATGATAATAGGATAAAATTTAATAGGATAGTAAATGAATACCTAATTTTTCTGATGAGACGCATATTATGCGTGGAATATTTGGTAATTTGAAATGTTGCAACGATATTGGGATGTACAATATGTTGGGATTTTCAATCTTAGAACGACATTGGGATGGCCTATAGATATTTTCTGTGTGGTATATTGGATTTTCTTATATTAGAATAAATACTTGTTATATGTGCAAGATATTTGGATCTAAGTTTGCTTATTTTGACAGACGACGGTATCGGTGACGTGTGCGACAACGATTACGACGGTGACAAAATTATCAACGAGTTGGACAATTGTCCAAACAACTCCAAGATATTCCGCACTGACTTCAGGTACCTAGGAGCTTTTATTACATATATATGCACGACCTCCCCGACGGGGTAGGCAGGAGTGTGTAGGTAGTATCCATACTTTACGTCGGAGATATATTTTAGGCGCCAACATGACAAACGGTGAGTTCATCGCCGTTACTCAATACGCAATGCATACGCCTTTGAATTGCTGCTCAGACATAAGCACTTTTCGTCTCGACGTTCATGCACACGCTTTCGCTTTGTATATCTTTTCTTTACTCATTATTTCTATTACAATAACTAAAAACTGTTAAAAGGCGTATGTATAGTCGTGCTTGAGTAACGGCGATGGACTCGCCATCTGTCACGTTGGCACCTAATATACCTCTGGCGGAAAGTGGGTGTGTGGGTATTATCTATACACCTCTGCCTACCCCTTCGGGGACTCTTGTGGGAAGGCGTGAGGATATATTATAATATATAACTACTTACAGGTATTTGACCCAATTTCATATCCCGCGGCAGTAAATAATATGAACTACACTTTAAAATATACCTAATATTATAAAAATACAGCGTATTTTTTCTCATAAAGTATTCACTCCGTCAATTGTTATTTCCTTAGTACCATTTTACCTAAAAACAAAATCTATTTCCTCAATATTTGACAACATTTGTGGCTTGAGAAGCTTGAGATCGCGAGTTTGACCGATTTATCATATCAATATCAATATCAATACCTGTATATGTATATCAATATCAATAAATTTACATATTTATGGACACACATACATATTGTACTTTATCTTTATCTAGTGCAAGCTTTGCTTACTTTAGAACTAGATCAAATTGTGTGGAGTCGTGCCAAGATATTTTATTATAACTCTATACATACATGGGTGTGTGGGTATTACCTATACACCTCTGCCTACCCCTACGGGGACCCTTATGGGAAGGCGTGAGGATATATATGTGGGGATGGTAGTCGAAAAACAAACGAATAAACAATTAAAACTGTATTAAACTTAACATGCAAAATAGTACATCGATAGCGCTGTTACTCGCTTCTAACGACTGACATTTCTTTTTCTTAATAAAGGTTAGCAGTGTTGCAAGGTAAATCTTTTAAATTAACCTATTATTCCCACATATTTGCTATACATATATAACATTCCCTGAAGGGGTAAGCAGTTTTATTTGTGGTGTTATTACAACACTAACAGATAAAACGGTATTCGTAGGCGATAGTTCAATAAACGCAATTCCATTCCAGACACTTCATGAACGTCCGCCTGGACCCCGAAGGCGACTCCCAACAGGACCCCAACTGGGTGATAGCCAACCAAGGGGCTGAAATCATCCAGACCTTGAACTCTGACCCTGGCCTCGCAGTCGGCTTCGATAGCCTGGGAGGAGTGGACTTTGATGGGACGTTCTTTGTGGATACACCCATCGACGATGACTATGTCGGGTTTATATTTGGGTAAGCTAACACTGCCTTACTAATACTAAAGTTGCAAGTTTAGTGGTTGAAAGAAGTTTAGTTCTCGGCAAAACGACTCAACCGATTTGGCTGAAAGTTGAAACAGTAATGGCTTGGACCTAGGATTAGGAAAAATACATAAGCGAAGGTACTTTACGGTCTCAATAAATATTTGTAAGATTTATATAGCAAAAGTGTGCAAGAAGAGGCAGAGGAAGGCCACGTTCCAATTACCTGGATCAAATAGATCGGACTCTGAAGGACGGGAACGTCAAGAGTACTCGAAACCAACGAGCATGTATGATGAGACTGATGAATGTAGACGAAGCGAAAGAGGTATGCAAGTCTAGAGAGAACTCGCGCTCAATACTCTCTGCCTACCCCGTAGGGACTCGGCGTGATGATATGTATGTATGTATGTATTTATATATTGAATTAAATTAATATGAAGCTGCCTAATGAAGTTAACGTAACTTGTAAAAAATCCTGTTCAACATTGTTGTACACAAATGGAAGTTGTTAAGTTATATGGGAAAAGTTATAATATTTAGGTAATTGTATAATTTCACACAGATGTTCGAATATTTACAAGATTGTTTCTCATCAGCTAGGGGTTAATGAACCCTAGAACAGTGGGACAAACGTCGCTCATCTCTAAAATTTAAAATCACTAAAACGCAATCGTCAAAATAAGATAGGCGAATATATAAGATGTAAGGTTTATACTACATATGGTTACAAACATACATACATGTCGGCCGTCTGGCCTAGTGGTTAGAGCTCCTGACTGAGGAACTTGAGGTTGAGGGTTCGATTCCCGCTGAGGGCAGATATTTGTTTGATAAACACGAGTACTGTATCTTAGTCTTGGATGTCCTATATTTTTTATATAACTATCTATATAAGTAATAATATTTTTGTCTAGTTACTATAACACAAGCTTTGCTTAGTTTGGGGCTATCAACAATTTGTGTAGTATTGTCCCAAGGTTTATCTCGCCGAGTTCCTCAAGGGAGTTAGTAGAGACTGTGGAGCGACAGTTCTATCCAAACTTAACACTCTTTTTCGTATCTTTATAAATGCTCGTACTTTATGCAATAAATAAATATGACCCGATTTAGGTACCAGAACAACAAGCGTTTCTACGTTGTGATGTGGAAGAAGAATACGCAGACGTATTGGCAGATGACGCCGACACGCGCCGTGGCTGAGCCCGGCATCCAGCTCAAGCTGGTGCACTCCAAGACCGGCCCGGGGAAGGCGCTGAGGAACGCGCTCTGGCACACCAACACTACCGACGACGAGGTCAGCGGTCACCCACATAATACGCCTTTCCTTTACGCAGAAATGCATTATGATTTCTTTTCTAAGCACACCGCACAACAAAATTTACCACACAGATTCACTTAATAGTGAACTTTTAACCCAAACATAAAATAAACTGGTTTCTCAAGAGACAGGCCTAGCCTAATTTGAGAACCCCTGGTAATTTTTTTTTATTACATTCTTATTTCACAATTTTACTCTTCACTTTTGCTTTGTTACTGTTTTCTGTTTAGCTGTAAGTATATCCTAATTAGTTTGTAAGCAATTTTGTTATTTCCAGCGTGTGCATTCTGTGCTTGAATAAACTTTTTTTTTTTTTATATACTTCATTTTCATACAATTTTGGACTAGATTCGGTGCATATTGATGAAGTTCCCTGACGTATACAGATTTCAAGGTGATGTGATAAATTACTACACATACAACGCCTTCCCACAAGGGTCTCCAAAGTAGTCGACAGAGGTATGAAATAGTACCGCCAAACACACCCACTTTCCCCTGAGATATATTTCAGATTCTAACGTTACATGGCGAATCTATCGCCGTTTCTCCAGCACGATTCATACATACGTCTTTGGATTTCGTCTCCAATGTTTGCATGTTCCCTCTATGCATTAATTAAATAAACAGAAATTTTACCGCAAATAAACACAATTAGTATAGGGTTGAGCCTGCAGCTCTAAATTTTGGGAAATCTAAAGGCTTGAAAAGATATAAACTGGCATGCTACCAGGATGGGTTGAGAGAATGTCGAACTATCGAATTTAGGAAGCTCGCGGAGTTATTAGATTCATCTATGTACTAATTTTAATAATGTATTATAGGTAACTCTCCTGTGGAAAGATCCACGCAATGTTGGCTGGAAGGAGAAGACTGCCTACCGCTGGCGCTTGCTGCACCGTCCTAAGATTGGCCTCATCAGGCTCAAGATCTATGAGAACAACCGCCTAGTCGCTGACTCCGACAATATACACGACTCTACGCTAAAGGTACCATTATCACGCCGAGCCAAGTCTAGAAATTAACATACCTCTTTCGCTTCGTCCACATTCTTCAGTCTCTTCATAGATTTTTGCCGGCTTAGAATCTCTTGAGATACTCATCTTTAAGTACTGTAAAACACGTTAACAGGGCCATCCTACGATAGGCAGCACCGAACCTGCTAGAATGCATAGCGAGATTATTCGATTTGTAGAAAGTTCTAGAAGGCCTTTGGTGCCATTGGGCACTAGTGGCGCTATACAGGACTATATAAGGCAATGTAATTAGATCCCACTCCCAAAGATTCAGATTAAACGCATACACTTCATATTGTTTCTTAATTGTTCCCAAATACCGAAAAATTCAAGCACTGTTACAGTAAACGAAAGGTGACAAACTTTTTAAAAAAATAGTCGGTCGGGTGCCATTTTTGTATTTTCAGCCTCTGTTAATACGCTATTGCGGCAAGTTTAAACTAAAAATATAATTCTCAGCTAAATTTAGAGTTTCTTTCGTCGCTATCGGAGCAGCCATTCAAAGGATATGAGGATTAAATGTTTTTCACTTCTTTTTATTCACTTCCAGGGAGGTCGTCTAGGAGTCTTCTGCTTCTCACAGGAGATGATCATATGGTCCAACCTAGTCTATAGGTGTAATGGTACGTACTTCTTCCCAATAATATTTACTTGACTAGTCAATGAAAATATCAGGTTCGAATCTTAGGAGTCTACATGAATGAAGTTGTTATAATATTAACTATAGTGATTTATCACATCATTGACCTTTACGTTGAAGAAAAACTTAGAAAGGAAGACGCAAACGTTTGAGAAGAAATTCTTAAACTTATACATGCCAAGAATATCATGGGCTAGGTAAAGGAAACCGCCAGTTTTCCTTATACTTATACTTATAGATCTTTTCTGCAACATCCACATTCATCAATCTCATAAAGTATGAGATGGATGAAGCCTTGTTTGAGAAACGGCGATGGACACACCATTTGTCACGTCGGCATCTAATCTATCTCCAGTGAATAGAAACCGTTGATAGAACTCTGCCTATTCTTGTGGGAGGGCAAATAGAAGGTGTTGATACACTCTTGTCTTATGGGAATGCGCGAATACAAATCATTTAGGTGACAATATATGTGTTGCAGATAAAATACCAGCAAACATTGCTAAGGAGCTATCGACGTCACACAATTTCGAGATTGACCACGACTTTTTCTACGTCTAGAGGATAATTAGGTTATATTATTTTAATAAATTGATTAAATGAACAGTACAAGCCACTTGTATATTTGATTGTTCCATTCACACTAACACAATTACTGAAATGATTACACCTTGGAAATACACGATGTTCCCCTGATGAGTAACTTTCAATGTCGTCACTTAACTTCGGATGTAAGATAGATTTGTGGTATTTTTTATACAGAGTAAGGATTAACTTGTGTAATAAATGTTAATGTAAATGTACATAACCGTTATTTTATTTCTTTAAAATAATACATCTTTTCATAAATTTAAAAACCCTACGCCTTAATACCTTATTATTTATAAATGACATAGAAACAAGTCCTTCAGTCGATTTATCTTTTGATTTTATTGAACTTTTATATAAGGTAAACCTAGCAACGTGTCCACCTCATTGGTACAGTCGGGATTCGAGTTTACAATCTCTAAGACGACACTAGCCGAACCACTTGCCCACGACGGCTCTATAATTACTACGACTTTATTGCAAAATGTGTCACCAAAATTTCGCTCCAAAGACCACAAAACCTAGTTTATGGAAAAGAACCAAATCACTGCGCTTAATACGTTAAAAATAACACTCACTTAGATTGTCATTCAAAATCAATCAAAATCAAAATCTTTTTATTTCACATAGGCCCAGGTGGGCACTTATAAAACGTCGAAAAAGGTGCACGGTTCGGGTTGGTCGCTTCCATGGAGAAGAACCGGCAAGAAACTCCATGGAAAATCCATTCTTTAACCATCGTGAGCACTGGACGGTAGAAGATGTATGCATGTATGTATGTATGCAACCCGCAAAATAGTTCATTAATTCTATTATCGAACTTATAATATAAGAATGAACTATTTTGCGGGTTGCATACATACATACATATTATATCATAAACAAGAAACCCTCTAGTCATTCTATGCATAACGACGAAACTCGGAAAAAAATATTCGAATTCCAAATTCACATTGACAGATGGCCTAAATTGTTTCCAATAATTTCATTTTCAATTTGCAAAAGATTTAATTTTGACGATATTTACCATGGACGCTATGGATTATCAAGACATAGATGAAGGTACACCAGTAAAGCAGAATTACAAAGAACAAGAGATCGCTCAGGTGAACGAGTCGTTAGAAAGAGGTCAGGAGAAGCAAATCCAGAGTAAACCTTCCACGAATGATAGCTGTACGGAGCCGATTGGCGACGGAATGAACGCGCCTTTTGAACCCTCGGCGACTTCGAGCAAATCTCGAAGTATAGATGTGAAGAAAGGTCGCAAAGGTAATTTGCAGGATTTCGTGCGGAGTCTCCGCCCTAACTTGCCAAGAAACTCCAAAAGCCGGGCCAACGATTTGCTTAAAAGATTCGCTAAAGGTTTCATCGTGGTGAATCCTATGCAAGTTCGAATTCCTTTGAAGAAAAGGCGGCCAAGACGAGCTCGCATGGGCCGTTTGTCGCCGCAGAAGAGCAGGCACTCCACCAGGTCTCTGACAGTTCGTAGAAGTGCAATAAGTACCACGTCTACGGAATCGTGTATCTCCGATTCTTGCCCCAAATGTGGACACGAGTGTTGCTACAGGTTTTACAATTAAATTTAAGTTTTGTTTAAGTTGGTTGGTGTAATTATAGCTTTGTAAATAATAATATTCCAGTTACCGATTGGGCTCAAGAGGAGACTTTTGGTTGAATCTCTATCTAGCTCTAACACCAAAATTTTATTTTTTATTTTTAAATACCTATATTAAAATGAAAAACTGTATTACCTGATGTCTTTAGCTATGTTTCTTTTTGTTAATCGTAAGTTTGGTATGCCTTTGTAGCAATTTGGATTTCGTTTTGGCTTGTAAATGTTTTATTTTTGAGTTTTTGTATTGTTATTAAATTTATTTGCATTTTTAATTTTTGTTCTGCCCTTTTGTTGTACTTCATTATTACAGATGGAAAAATAACAATGCATATATCATCACGCAGTGTCCCCCACGGGGTAGTAAAGAGCAAGTAGGGCGATTGTTCTCTCAGATCTCGTTCCTTTCATCCACACCATCCTACATGCTCGCAGGTTTAGAGTCCTAATAAAAATTACTGAGTATATATTCACGTAAAACGCGAAGAGAACGCGTAGAGAAATAAGCTCGTATCATCTGTTTGGTTTAAATATAGCTAGAACGTTAAGCGCAGCGAAATAGCTCTGAAGCTTACGGAGCGTTGCACAAATAGCTTGCTGGATGCTCTCGCTACAACTAATGGAATGATGGTGGAAGGGAATTGAAATTTATTCGGCTTTTATTGACTTCCCAAACAAGGAGGTAAGATTCTTGAGTGCGTTATACTCGTATTGGCCATTATTCAGCTGATTCACCAACAACAAACTACATTTTATAAGAACCTTTGTTTAAAAATGTGAGGAATCTTGGTATACTTTAGTAACTTATTCACGATCTACAAACTATGTATATCATCGCATCGAGTCCTTCACAGGGCAGGCAGAGCAGAGCGCAAGTTCTTTATAAACTGATATAGCTTTATTGATTTAAGCAATGTTAAGCGTGGTCAATAATTGGATGAATTATCAATGCCACAAAGGTCATATTTCTTTCTAAGAACGCGTTCGAAAGTCCATTGATCATATCAAGTCACTAGCAGATGGCCCTCTGCCCCAGTGGTCAGGTCACTTGACAGCGAAGACTGACGTCACGTGTTCGACTTTCCCAAATAGATATACTTTGTGTGAGAACAACGAATATTTGTAGTTTAGTCTTGGGTTAATTATACTCTACTATATTAATTATACAATTATACTAACACAAGCTTAGGGAGCGAGTAAACTGAACTTTATTTAACCTATGTAGGTATAAAGATCACATTTGTAACACTTAGAAGATATGGGTGGACTTTAGCGCGGCTTGATCTCTTCTTTATATGCTATGGGTATTAAACCTACTTGCATCAGGAATCTAAATTAATTTAATTATCCACTCTATATAATTATCACACTTCAATTAATACTGAACCTACTCGGTGTTGGCTTTTCATTCCACATAAATGTTATATCCAGTTTATCGGCAGCACGCATGCTTAATTTGTACTGCCTGGTTGCATAAAAAAGTTCAGTTCGAAGCAAAGCCTTTTGATAATATAGTTACTGAATATAAGAGACGTGGGAATAATTTTTAACGAGTCCGCTACCATATATGTATTATATTACTTAGTATAAATAATATATTACACAAGCGCTCCCGAAGCTATAGGCAGATGTATATTTGTAGTACCTATACACCCACTTTCCGCAAGATATTAATTTTAGGTGTCAACGTGACAGATGGCGATTTCATAGCCGTAACTCAA
>JACCPG010000355.1:0-11551 GCA_016069955.1 Drepana arcuata
CGGAAATATATATATATATATATATATATATATATATATATATATATATATACAACGGAGATATATTTATTGGAGTGGTATATATATTATATAGGTGATTCTGTGCGCCATCACTCCTTCTCAAGCGCATCTATATATTAACAACAATTATAATAAGGTCGTGGTGTGATTACTGAAGTTTAGATAAAACTCATTTGTAGAGTCCGGGATTCGAACCTCTTGGCCACCACGGCTCAATATTGCATTGAAGACTAATTCAAACCCCCATTGCGATAACGTTAAAGTGTATTCCAAAATGAACATATATTTTTTATACAGTATTATTGATCACCTTAATACCACGTTCCGTTAGTTAACTTGACTTGCTAATACCTATAGAACTAAAATTGAATATTTTCCTTATGGCTATAACCAAGGATAAGCACCAACTATAATATAATAATTATATGCGTATTTATGTCTCATCACACATATGTATCATATTGTGCAGTAATGATGTTGGTATGTGAGTGGTAGAACACATCCAGTGGATAACCGGTAACGTGATAAACGCTTTGCATGGTGGTGTCGAGCTTTCAAATTTGTCGGACAGTATTTTATTGAAATAGTGTACAAGAAGGTAACAAATTACAGATTTGTTACAACTTGTTAAATCATACATTGGTGAAATTTTGAGTGGCAATACAGCCCACCCGATGGAAAAAGGTTACCGCAGCCTAGTTACGCTTACAATACCAAAGTATCACTTGTGCGTTGCTACTCTGTGTTCGGAGAGTTATACTGTGTTGGCAGCATAATGGGATCCCTCTACTGCCAACACAATATAACAATCCTCCCCCCTCCCCAAGGAGCTACTGGATTACTGGAAACCTTATTCACCGCGTAGGAATACAACACAAATTATTGTGTCATTTAGCTACGGACTTCTATAAGGTGGAGGTCCTGCCCCAGTCGGGCAGCTCCAAATTCGAACGGGAAACCCATTATGCCCTACCTCTCTTAAAATGTATTATTAA
The DNA here is from genome assembly GCA_016069955.1 of Drepana arcuata. Classification (NCBI taxonomy): domain Eukaryota; kingdom Metazoa; phylum Arthropoda; class Insecta; order Lepidoptera; family Drepanidae; genus Drepana; species Drepana arcuata. The sequence goes on from JACCPG010000355.1 coordinate 1,017, forward strand.
TTAATTACCTACTATGTATATACAGTGGTAGGCATGTTGTATTACAAGCAGCACCGGATTACCGGGGGTACACTCCACTGTCCACTGTACGTGTATTCATTACAAATAGGTAAGAATTTGCTCTAAGTCCTTGAGTTAAGTCACTTAATAGTTTTTCTAGTCACATACCTACATCATTAACACTGCTCAGAGTGACTTAACTCACGGACTTAAAGCATATTTTTATGGTATGTATACTTAATATATAATAATATATCCTCACGCCTTCCCACAAGGGTCCCCGAAGGGGTTGGAAGAGGTGTATAGGTAATACCCACACACCCACTTTCCGCCAGAGGTATATTAGGTGCCAACGTGACAGATGGCGAGTCCATCGCCGTTACTCAAGCACGACTATACATACGCCTTTTGAATTCTTCTCAGACGTATGCAGGTTTCCTCTCGATGTTTTCCTTCACCGTAAAGCTCGTGGTGTGACTAATCACTGTACTTAAGTTCAGAAAAACTCATTGGTACAGTCGGGATTCGAACTTGCGACCTTTGCGTCGCAGGCAACTGCTCGAACCACTCGGCCACCACGGCTATATACGTAATATATACATATTGTATATCGACATGTAGCTCAATCGGTGCAAAACTTATTGAGTTTTTAAAGCGTACACAAACTACACGTACTTAATACTACTACGTAACGGTTGTTAACATAGAAATATTTGTACATAATTATAAATATATACTTCTCTTTTTGGATCGTCTCCATCACACGATTTACCTACGTCTAAAATATCTGTGTGCTGAGAATATCCATATGCCAATTTTAATATCTACACTTCCATTATGTAGTTTTTGCGAGAAAGCGGAACAAATATCTTCACGAATTCTCACATTTATAATATAAATACGACCATGAGGATTTATATCACAATACTCTATAACTTCTAGAAGACAACTGTACTCTATTTACTGAGACCTGAATGTCAATCGCTGGTGTCTATAGTAAAGGCTTGTAATTTAGGGCATTACGTTAGGTACTGATGGAGACTTACTGAGGCCACAAGACTGTGCACATCCTAGTCTGCCAGGATTCGTATAAGTTACGTTATCTGTGCCACACACGGGGTTGTACTCGGGAGTCACAGGACAGGTTCGCATGCATTGCTGGACCGTGGCCGCTACTGCAGTGGTGCTGGAATATATACTCAAAATATTAATTGAACACACAATCACGTCTATTCCATGGTAGTTTTTTTTTATAATACAAAGGTTTATCCAGCTCTCATTTTATAAAAAAAAATCCGTTTAGTAGTTTTTGCATGACAGAACAAAAATGTATCATATGAGTCGTATGAAAGTACGAGTACAAATATATATATTCTTTTTTGTATGTTAGTCTGTTTGATCCGCCAACTACTTCTCTGGTATATATATATCTGGTACAACAGAGGTCACATTCTCGAAGATGGCAAGTAATTCTCGATTACCAGCTAATTATGGTTTTGACTGACATCAGTCAAATGACAACCCACGAATATATACATACATTTTATCACGCAGAGTACATCACTGGGTAGTGGGTAGGCAGAGAGAGCGCCAGTTCGCACTTGACCTACAGACCTTTTTCGCTTCAACCACATTCAACAACCACTTCATATACGCTCGCTGGTTTCGCGCCTTGATATCTCATCCTTTAGTGTCCAAACAATTTGATTCACCCAAAGTTATATTGTAGATAATGTAGAATAATAAATTAATTAACATACCTGGCTGGACTGGGAGTCGTTAACTGTTGTTGTTCTAGCCCGGGAAGTTGACCTTGTCCAGGGAATTGATTTTGTCCTGGGAATTGATCTTGTCCTGGGAATTGACCTTGTCCTGGGAATTGACCTTGTCCTGGGAATTGACCTTGTCCAGGGAATTGACCTTGTCCTGGGAATTGACCTTGTCCGGGGAACTGTCTCTGACCTGGGAATTCTCCCTGACCTGGGAATGAAGGCTGCTGTCTAGGTCGGTCCCACCCGTACCTGTCATCTAGGCTTTCATCGCTGTCGTCCGACTGCCTTTTATGCCTCAAATTCATCCCTAACGCCTGATTGACCACAAGAGCTGCAAATATAATTATTTTATTTTATTATTTACTAGCTTATGCCTACCGCTTTGCCCGCGTGGAGTTCCAAAAAGTTGCTTATGTAGTTTCGTGTTAGAATCGGTTCAGTCGCTATTTTCGTGAAAGAGCAGCATATTAGAACTTTTAATTTATCGGAATTAAAATGTCTCTATGTCCCAATCCTAGTTATAAGCCATCACCATTAAAATTTTCAGCCCAATCAATTCAGCCGTTCTGCCGTGTAAGAGCAGCAAACATGCAAATTTACAAACTCCACCTATAAATATTAATAAGATGATAATAATAATAAATACCTTGGGACTATTCCACACAAATTGACCTAGCCCCAAATTAAGCAAATATTGTGTTCTGGTTACTACACAGCGAAATATTTATTTATATATCCTCACGCTTTTCCACAAGGATCCTCGAAGGAGTAGACAAAGGTTTAGTGCCCATAGTATAGCAGTATACATATTAGTAACATAGTAGTATACATATGTAGTATACATAGATATATTGTAGGTGCTAACGTGACAGATGGCGAGTCCATTGCCGTTACTCAATTCTGGCCGTGGTCTGCAGTGGCCTTCAGTCTAACCCCCGCGATTGACAGAAAAATTGTTCGGATGTAGCTTTTTATCCTACAAATGTAACAAACACGCATAAGGCCCGCCTGATGGTTTACCCTATTTGTGGTTCTGAGCGCATACCATAGCCTATTGGTTCTATACCTGACATATCGCTCGCAGTTTATAAAACATACATACATACATATCAGCACTCCGAGTCCCTTCCGGGTAGGCAGTTTCGAGTACTCTTGACGTTCCCGTCCTTGAGCGTCCGATCGATTTATAATCTTCTAGAGATTTCTCACCAACAAAATTAGCATTAACGAATAATGATTTATAACTACTAACGATCGGCAAATTAACTCTTATAAATGAAGTTTACCTACCTATTTAGATTTTAAAACATGTTACTAATTATCATGCTCTTGCAATACATGGTTGAAAACTTGATGTGTTCGAACTAAAACGTGTTTCCGATCCCGTTCTTTAAACTTGTACACTTCAGTATCAACATATTTACACAGTCTCTCCAGTTCTGTATATATATTAACCTTGGGCCTCTGAACGCCTACATAACGTAGGATGGTAATATAAAGTTACCTAGACCGAACAGTCATTAAGGTAAGTTATATGACAAAGACAACCGGGTATTCCCGTAAGATGCAACTCTCTCACGGCCACTGTTTGTCATAAACAATCCATATGACTCACAATTAATAAACAGGTGACAACGTAAATGTCACAAATTCTCAAGGAATGAATTTTAATTAAAGGTCAACAAGTTATAAATAATATTATTAATAATGTTACATTCAAATTGCGTTTGGATATAAAGAAAACAAGACTTCTTTCGTATTTAGAAAACGCTTTCGCTTTGTTTTGATAAGAGTACTTGCAACACAAAGATTGCAAGCTCTCATCCCGACTGTACTAATGAGTTTTTCTGAACTTAAGTACAGTGATTAGTCACACCACTAGCGTTACGGTGAAGGAAAAACAACGGAAATCTGCATACGTTTGCGAAGAAATTCAAAGGCGTATTATGTTCTTGAGCTACAGTGACGGACTCGCCATCTGTGTCGTTGCCACCTAAAATATTTCTTTGGCGGAAAGCGGGTGTGTGGGTACCACCTTTACACCTCTGCCTACCCTTTCGGAGATCCTTGTGGGAAGGCGTGATATGTATATGTATATTTAAATGAATTGCATATATCAGTATGGCTATCTTTAAAGGCTCGAGAAAGATTAGTTAAAACAAAAACACGCTTTTGTTATATAGTCTGGGTTATGCACTAGGTCTCTACTCGATAGTCGGTGTTATGCTTAAAATTGTAGAAGCGTAGATGCAAACACCTCAAAAACTTCACTTGCCTACAGAAACTCTCCTGATTTTCCATAACAGAAAAATTAAATAAATAACAGAATGTTAATATCTAAAGTATTATTAATTGATGGACTCGAGTATACAATTGACTAGTCCGATTGATATGAACGTATCGTTTTTATAACAATTTTATAAAATGGCCCTTGCCCTGCTCGAGTACCTTGACATCAAATATTAAATATATCAGATGTTTACTTATATACAGATGATACAGATATATGCAGATATTTTATTACAATAGGATCACTATTAAACCAAAATGACATCCTACTGCCATGGAATAATGTAACGATCTATCGTCGAAGCAAACAAACCAGTCAAAAAGAATCGGAATGACAAAAATACCGGATTTCACATTTGACTACCAAACAATAACTATACAATATTATGTATAACTATTATATTATATATATATATTATCTATAACTATTAAGTGCCAAGATATAACACGTCACATAACGATGAGAATAAGCAGCAAAACCAATTAAAGTCACGTCGACACTCAAGACTAGTTTAGTTCAAGACTATTCTAGTCATCGCTGTAATCAATACAAAAAACAGTCAAGCGACTTACCGAGAACGAAAAATGCGCAAATCTTTTCCATTTTTGCGTAGTGATCAAAAAATTATATTAATTATGTAAAGTTACGTGATACCACTTGCTCGCAAGTCACCGCGTCACTGGTCGCCAGTGGTTGCCGGTTTTGTTTATAAACTCTTGCGCATCTCGTTCTTATATACATTTTGTCACATAAGCTAGAATGGCATTTCAGTGTAAATATATCATCATTAATTGCTCGGTACACCCGTTTTCCCGGGACCTGACCATGACGTGTTATTGGCATAATTGAATGATGTTTAAGGGCACAGGTTCAGTTGTATATGGCGTCGATACACGTATCTCTTTCGCACTTTTGGTAAAGGTAAAGCCCCAGCTTTGTTTCCAAAATTCGTTACGTTGTTAATAAATACAATATATGTTTTTGTGAAGTGAATTTATGTGATGTGATAGAGATATGTACTCTCTACTCCCTTTGACTATCACGTGAGGGATAATTTGGTAATCCCGTGATGGAATGCTTTGGTCTCCGACTCCGAATCAAATGGATTTAGAGCAATCAGAGCTCCTGATGGTCCGTACTAAATAATCAATAATAGGGTATTTGTTTTATGCAAAAATCCGGTATAGGAACTGGTCTTGTCATTTGGACATAATTACAAAATGTATCTTTTGGATTCTGGTTTCAAGTTTTTTAGAAATCCATATTTATTCACACTGGTTTTAGAAGACGAGTATGGTTTATCAATAGATAGAATAATATCTATGAACACATATCTCTTCGTTTATTATTCTAGTACAGATAGATAGATAGATACATACAGTCCGGATTCGAACTTGCGATCTTTGTGTCGCAGGCAACTCGTACCACGAGGCCACCACGGCTAATTACGTTTAGTAACATTACGAAGATAACAGAATGGAGTGACGTTTGAGACGTGGGGCGTTCCCACCGTGTATTCAAAAGTTATAAAAACGCGATCATACATGAATATCTGATTTAATTCAACATACAAAAACATAGTCGACTGGTTTTCAAATACATAACACAAAAGTAAATACATCACTTTAATTAACATTTTTAATTGAATTAACCTGAGAATTTAGGAAATACGGAAGACCACCTAATTGGGTATTTAGGCAAATACAAAGGTAAATCATACATTTATGCTGCAAGTATGTATTTCTATGTATCCATGCTTTTCGATTCAGAAACATGAACATGAGGATATCCTCATTACGAAGAAATTAAACGAATGTACACTCCGTAAAAGTAATATACTCTCCGTTACATGGTTTGTGGATGTCTGAATTAATACATTTAATTATAAAAAAACGTTACATATTTAGCTTAAATGGTTTTTAAAGAAAACTATATGCATATAACGTAATTAAATTCCCTTAAAATAACGATGAAACGCTCTAGGATGGGAAAGACAGGGTTTTTTCAATTTCGCATGTAAATGCAATTAAATTTATGGACACGGATATTTGCGCCTTGACAAATAATTATAACAAGCACGACGATGATAAACGACAGATTACGACTCGTAGAACAACAACAGGAGGTTATTTATTAATTTTACTCAATCACGACTATACGCCTTGAACATTGAATTTATTCTCAAAAAAAAGTAGGCTTACTCGGTATAGCTCTTGTTAAGTTAAAAAAAACTAATTGAGACAGTCGGGACTCGAACTTGCAATATTTAAATATATATTTATATTTTTTTTATATGGAGTAGATCTTGAAAGTATTTTGGTTTCAATAATTTTCTTTATAAAATCTATGGAAATTCCCTTGTGGATAGGCGTGATATATACTATACTTTTTCTAAAATCGTTTAAAATATCAAAAACAACGACGTATCCAAAGTTTAATTGGATGTAAATAAATGCACCCTTATGGTTTCATTATGACTTAAGATGTGCTTATCTAAGGTCACACGAAATCATTGGAGTGATAGCCCCCAGTCACAAGAACATACACATTTCTGGACGATAAGCGTTAAGTCTATAATACGGCTCTGCCAAATCAAATCACTCGCTTCGAGCTATATTTTTTTGTTATAAATCGCTGCCCTCAGCTAAGCGTTAATAAGCAGCAAGTTTTCAGCGGTTCAGTCGAATAACACAGTAGAGTTTGATTTATTAGGAGTGCGAAAGAGACCCATTTATAGATTTTATAGACATATATCTTTGTCGCACTCTTTAATAGATAATTGCAAAGGCATGTACGATAACGAGATTGATTATGGAAGGTTGTCGAGATTCATAGCTAATAGTTGGATGAACATATGGAATATACTTTTATTCCGGAAAAAATCTAATAATGATATAAAAAATTACTAAAAGGGCGAAACCGCAAGGAACAGCTATTTTATTTATAAACTAGCTGTGCCCGCGACTTCAGCATGGACGGCTTTTTTATCTTTCGTAAAAATATTTTTTTTCATTAAAAAGAATTCTATGTTACTTCTAATACCTCCTATATAATAAATAATTATTTTCTTCGATAAATATTTTCTTCTTCTTCTCAGTTGGTGTCTTCAATGCTGAAGGTCGTGTCTAGTCTGAAATGGCCACTTTCTAGACCATGTTCTTCCACGTGTTTCTGTCCTCAGCAGTCTTAAGCTTAAGCTTTAGGCATTGCCAGGTCAGTGAACGTTCTTACAAAGAAAGTACCGAAGTATAGATAGGTAACTAGATACCCGAACAAATAACAGTGGTCATAACGAACGAAAAAGCAAGTTTTTCCATGCGATACAAAACAAGCATTTTTTCAACTTTTCCATCTCGCTTCACCGTACCGTAGTTCAGAATAAAATTCAAGCAATCAACATTGTGTGTACCTTTATCTGTGTAACGAAAGAACACTTGGTCTCATTTGAAAGTCGGTTCGTTATCAGCGTGGTTCGTCCTCCGGGCGCAGAGAGGTTATCGCGCCGTCGCCACCACCGGCGCACCCCCCCTTCCATCCATCCTGAAGCACGCTCCACGCTCCAGCCGCTTCTGATGCACCAGTGAACCGATAATACTCCAGCCATACGCATGTACAATTAGAACGGTTTTCCGATCAGATTAATAAGTACACGTCAATAATATTACGTATATTCAAAATAATTCAAGCCATTTTTTGTGTGTGAGACGTTTGTGGTGCCGATTCAGTATTTGGAGGTAATTAGGTGGAAATGATAAGCGGGAAGGTCTTACTGTGCGTGTTTTTAGTTGCTGGTAAGCATTAAGACTATACCTATCCTTCGGAATCAAACAAATCATATAACGTAACAAAAATGCATTCCTCGTCGAAAGCGTTTGAATAATGCAGCAAAGACCATCGGTGTAAATAACATTAATACAAAATAAAACTGCTTAAAAAACTAATTAATTAAAATTTTTGTCCCTTTGTTTTATGACACAAGATCTCAAAGCCACAGATTATTAAAAAAGGTATCATGAGTTAATCTATGGAAAAAAGACCTGGTAATTGTTTTATCTGCCTATCGTATCTGCTATAAATTCCAATGAAGCGTCTTTGTTCATTAACCTGTCTAAGGGACGCTATACCATGAGTGTGTACCAGATGTTGGGACATGAAACCGTTTGACGACTTGATCTGTAGGTTATCAGTCACACGCCCACTGCAGGGCATCTCGTGTTTATTATTACTCGATAGACCACACGATGCTATTATAGGATAGACATACGGTCGTCAATGCACGCAGATGTGCTACAATAGAGAATCATTTCTATAATATAAGTTTAGCGAGAATATAAGATAATTATGTTTTCTTCAATCTTTTAATATTAAAATAATAAATCAAAACAAATAATCAAGATAAAAAACTACAAGCGTCCTCAAACCAGGAGAATATGTTTGAAAGGCTTAGTGTCACGAAAGAGTAACGACTGACTACCTCGCGACGGACTCGATGTGGTGGTATACATACCAGTAGGCTTCTGCGCCACTGAACTTCTCACGTATGTGTGTGTGACAAGCAAAATTTGATTTCGTTGATAGATTTTTTTCCTTGGTTTTGTACCTGGAATAAAATTCTGTTCAGGAGTTTTCACACGAAAGAGGAACAAGCATACCCACAAACTTTCGCATTAATCAAATTAGTTGGACATCGGAACTACAATTTATTCGCATATGATAAATCTATTCGATGCATAATTCGTATAATAATATTATCATGTGAACAGTTAACACCAGTAACGTTATGATTCGTGGGAACCGCGTGATTGGATATCACTATATCCTGATGATTCACAAAGTATCACGGAAGCGTCCATATAATGTTATCTTTATCTGGATGGTTTTCTGGAAATGAGGCCACTTGACATGTTCAATTATTGTGATACAATGTCTATTAAGTATACGTGGTAGTCCAATGGTTCAAGTAATTTTGCAACTACTCGAACTCTTGTATACTGCAAATATTTTAGATTGGAATCCCAACTGTACCAATCAATGAGTGGTTTCTGAACTTATGTACAGTGAAGAAGGAAAATATCGAGAGCATATGTTTTAGAAGAAATTCAAAGACGACTATATAATCGTACTTGAAAAACAGCGTTGAACTCGCCATCTTTGACATTGGCACCTAAATTAGGCATACATAAGGTGCGGTCCTCCTCTACCCCCTACTCCTTCGGGGATTCTTATGGGAAGGCGTGAACATCATACTGATTTATAAAAATTGCTAGATAATTTCCAGGAGAGGTTCCGCCAACATTTGTGAATGTGCATCTTGAATCGATCTTAACGAGGTGCTGCTCGTGGCTTCCATGTTCAAATCATCATCAATCATCAATCATAGACAAATCAATCAAACGACCGCGAGTAAAAACATCGCAAACGATTGTCATGGCATAAACTCACTTGAAAGTCTAATATAATAAAAATTAATCCGTAAGTTTGTAACACATTTCATTAACCATTATTTAAAACTTGAAAATAGAGGTAGAAAAGATATTTATACTCAAACTTAATGATATTCTAGGCATTCTGTTGATTTCACCTCTTAACAGCTAGGTCTATATGACAAAGGCCTCCTCTAAGGATTTCCTTTCGAAAGAACTTCCATCTTGAAAGAAATAAAAAGCATTCATATTTTTTTGCCATAACGCGTGCGATACGTACATACATACAATATAATATGAATGTTTTTTTTATGTAGAAAATATTTTTATTTATGAACCTAACACTAAATTAATATATTATATATAATTAATATTAATATATTTTAATTATGATATGATATTATATATTATAATTAAAATATATTATTAAAAGGAGTCCCTTTAGGCAATGTTCCGAAGTTACTGGCAGCGTTCCCCGATAATTGTGACTTTCAACAAACTTTGCTATACATAACCATTCTGTACCTATCATGTACTTTCTTGGAATCCTATCGCTTATTAATTAATAATTTATTTAATGTCTAAAGGGGTTCACTAACTGTTTTAAGTCATTTGTCTACTAACACCATGGATGTTTTCCGAAATAAATATGATATTATTATTATTATCCAACTGGACTCCACTACTTCTGCTTCTCTAGGATACCATTCAATCTTCAATTTTCTCTTAACATACATCTCGTGTCTCCCAACACTGTTGTTAAAGTATTATTACTGAATGAGTAATAGAACCCGAGGTGGATCACGGTCGTAAATCGATAGTTGAATTGGGGTCGTCCTTTATAGAACCACCCAGCAGAACACAGCTCAATGCTCCTCTGGGTAGTGTTGCGTTCCTATGGTGAGGTTTTCCAGGCTAAAATATTAATTAGCTTAAACCCAATGCGTCTAAGAAGTTCTTAGTTTGAAATAAGATTTATGAGTCTCAAGTGACACAATAGCGTGATAACAGACAAATATTTATTTACGAGGATATTTGTCCAGAACAATT
>JACCPG010000355.1:12551-24272 GCA_016069955.1 Drepana arcuata
ACCCAATGCGTCTAAGAAGTTCTTAGTTTGAAATAAGATTTATGAGTCTCAAGTGACACAATAGCGTGATAACAGACAAATATTTATTTACGAGGATATTTGTCCAGAACAATTGTATACCCAGCAGGGTACATAGATTATTCGGACCCACGTGCCCCACACTTATAGTCTCCTATACGAGATACCCTCTATGTGCGCTTAATGCCCTCGTGGACTCGAAAGTGGGTGACTTCATATACACCTCTGCCTACCCCTTCGCGGACCCTTATAGGAAGGCGTGAAAATATAGTATTGTTCAAATAAAAGTTAATATTGGGGGGGGGTTCTTTATTAGAGCAATGCAAGCCAAAATAACTTCAATGAATCGAATAACAATTTCATCCATACATTTCTAGGGGTCAACCTTAAAAAATGGGCTTTATAATGCAAATATTAATTTATACACAGAAACGAATCTAGGCGAGAAATCTAGTTTAATGATAAACTTATAAAACTACGTAAGAATAGTATAACTATTTATGCATAATATACAGCACGCGCGCGTTCCTTCTAAATCGTTGATCAACAAACCTAGGCGCCGTGTATGTACATGGGCCCCAGTTCCACAGTCCTTATCTCTATTGACAACAAACAAAAACACGAGGGTAAACACGGCATTATCAATCAACCTTTGAGGGTCGGAGGAAGCCCTTATACTTACTGCGTTTAATTGTGTTATCGCCACGAAGTGCTCACTGCGTAGTTCATTGTGCGGGCTTTGTTTGAATCCATTGAACCACCCAGTTTCGATTCTTTTCTCGTGGTTCTGCTCTCAATTTCTTCAACACTAACCTCAAAAGTGTCATATATACAGTTTGTGCTATATAATTAAACGTGCTTTAAAAAGTAATATACTTTATCATATCATGAATACAATGTAACGATGTAAGTGTTACACGTCTAAATGCTTTTTTGCGCATTTAATTACAATATAATTTCCAAGACACCAAGCATTCAGCTACATGTCATTATATCAGCCAAGCGGAGAACTAGAAATTTGATTACCAAGGTGGACTTTAAATTATGACTGTTCGATGTTAGCTGTGCCATATTATAATGTATTCTGTGGTTGTGCCCCAACAACGGCTAAGACAGGCGGGTTCATAAATCCAAATTAAAAAAATGAAAGATCGTTCGGTATCACGTTAAGGATATTATATTTTTCTACCAACGAACAAAACTGCTGCTTCGAAAAATACACGATTAATATATTGAGCAATTTTTTTATACATAGGATATATATTTTTTACTTTTTTTATTTATTTACAATAACATCAATTAACAATATTTACAAAGAACAGTTGAAACTAACTACTTAATAAAATATTTGTCCCAAATCGGTATCCCGAGGCAACGTGCCATGAAGACTAGCGGCATTGCCATTTTTTACTTATACCTACATATTGATCCCTCACCGAGTAGGGAGAGAGAGTCGAGCGCAAGTTCCCTAAAGGCTTACAGCCCTCTTTCGCTTCATCCACATTAATCGGTGTCTTCATACATGCTCGCAAGTTTTGAGTAGAAACCTACTCTTGACGTAACCATATGTGTCCGATCGATTCGATCTAGGTACTTGGAACGTGGCCTCCCTCTGCCTCTCCACACAAATCTGTTTCGTCAACCATTCTTCATAAATCCTTTCTATTTGTGCTTGGTAAGCACAAATAGAAAGGATTTATGATGTTTTGACTCTTCATGTTTACGATCACAACCTCAATTTTCCATTCATTATCAAAATTTTAATAAAACCTCCTTTGATTGCCATCAGGGTGCTTTTTATAACGGCTTTATAGTTTTATTCCACAAATAATAAGCAATTGTCGGATATTATATACATATTATATGTTATATGAGTTATGAATAATGAATTACTTACTAGAAATTATTATGTAAGCACCCTCTCAGTTTGCTGGGCCCGATAGAGTTACTAGTATGTGAAATGTAATTTATCTAGTTATTGAGCAAATCAAGAATATGGATATGTACATACATGCCGAGTCCCTATCGGGTTGGGCAGAGAGAATAGAGCGCCAGGCTTCTAGACTTGCATACCCCTTTCGCTTCGTCCACATTCATCAATCTCATACATGTTCGCCGGTTTCGAATATAAACATATCTCTTGCAACCAGGCTACCAGTTATATAGGTTGTCTGCCTGATGACTCTGGAATCTGAAGATTTGCATCTTGTATGTGTAACTGAACATGCGCCAGAAGTCCCAAATCTCTACATTATTTGTATTCGTAATTTGGATATACATTTGTGAAAACCTTCGGACATCGATTCAGGTGCGGCCAAGGCTGAGTACCTCTTTGTACAAAGCCCTAAAAAGTTCTAAATTAGTTTAACTTCTCGTTTGACTAATTAACAACTCAATTAAATATGTTTTGTTTGACACTCAATCAATAATAACAAACCAGTCGTTATTATTATTTTGCGTTTGTATTATTCCACGGAGCGAGACCATCGACTTTATCGGAGGATAATTATTTCTACATTATATTTAGGTATGATGTTAGTTGTTTGTACCAGTGGAATGATTCAATCAATTAGAAGGGGCGTGTGCATCCTTGTGTTTACTTACACGAAGATTCGTGGCGCAGTAACGATGAGATCACGAGAAATGTTTACTTACACGAAGATTCGTGGCGCAGTAACGATGAGATCACGAGAAAAGTTTAGTAAAATGTACTGATTAGATAAGCTAGGGTCGCGGCTAGTGTCACATGTCACATAGTCATCTATAGCAGCGCAATAATGGAATAAACCATGGAGCGATTGAGCTACACTATGTCCCCGTTAATTATCACTCTTTATTATCGAGTGGCGCGAGGCGCATTGTTGTGTTATTTGCATGTGAGCGTGTACATAATTTGCTACTACCAAATCCAAGTGGACTACGCTCGGTGTAAGGTCAAGCTTATCGCCGCTTCTAAGGTTCACATGTCATATGTAATAACACTCCAAATTATTGAGTACGTGCACTCTTTTTGGTAGATTTCGTCGGTAAATATTATGATTACATTGTAAGCATTTTGTTTAAACAAATCGGTGATGTTATCACAACCTTGTATTTATATCTTTGAAAGATTGTCAAAAAAGGTTTTTGTAGAAGATGGGAATAATACAAATTTATAATATATCCTCTCTCCTTCCCACAAGGGTCCCCGAAGGGGTAGGCAGAGGTGTATAGGTAATACCCACACACCCACTTTCCGCCAGACGTATATTAGGTGCCAACGTGACAGATGGCGAGTCCATCGCCGTTACTCAAACGCAATACAATACGTCTTTTGAATTTCTTCTTAGACGCCGTAAAGCTCGTGGTGTGACTAATCAGTGTACAAATTTAAGTTATCTTAAATATCGTGACGAGATCTATCTGCTTACTGAGACTTATAATTATTATTAACATCTCGCGTGTGTGAACAAACAGTCTGCCTGAGAGCAGTCAGCAGCATCAATGCCTAACTAGTGCTCAATTGTTTTCAGCATGGCACGAGGTACAATCAGCGAGTCTGCCCATCATGCCATCCCGCATAGGCGACTCGAGCGAGATAGGCGAGCCATCGGAAACGCGGGTGTCGGGTGAGATGGTGAGGGCGCGCGTCCGCGAGGGCGTGCCGCCGCCGCTGTGCGCCGGACGCTGCGCCGCGCCGCCGGCCGGACCGGTCTGCGCCTTTGACGCAGCAGGAACGGCCCGAACCTTCGCCACACTTTGCGAGCTGGAAGCTGTTTCGTGTCGTGAGAGCACATGTATGTTCTTCCATCGTCATTTGTTTTATATACATTCACGCTGCCCCAAAGGCAGAGATGTAGATGGTACCCATACATCTACTTTTCGCTGGAGATATATTTAAATTGCCAACATGACAGATGGTGAGTCCATCGCCGTTTATCAAGCTCACCTGTACATACATGTCTAAGAATTTCTTCTCAAACGTATGTAGGTTTCCTCTCAATACTTTCCTTTACCTTAAAACTCGTGGTGTTACTATTCGTTGTACTAAGGTTCGAAGAACTCATTGGTTCAATCGAGATTCGAGCTTGAAATGTTTGGGTTGCTGGCGACTGTACGAATCACTCGGCCACCACGGCCGTTGCTTTAAATGCACAAGAGCTCTTGTATCTTGTTTATACTACTGAGGTGGCTAAGCGCCTGATGGTAAGTTGTTTCCGCAGCCCATTAACTTTATTATTTCGCTTGCAACAATATCAACGTCATATAATAGTCAGTCAATAATTCGCTGATGACAAATGATCGCAAATTAGTTCTTTGTTGGTTGAAAATACGATAGTATTTAGGTGAGTACGAGATAGTGCCTACTTACATAGTTTAACTTCAGAATTATCGACCCTGTTTTTCAAAAGATAAGTCATCTGTAAGGCATATATATATACGTTCGAAATCAGTTTAGAAATTACGTGATTCACGAACTGACATATGTTTAACATTTTGATAGAATTCTATATTTAAATCCGAATTCAGGATCGTGAAAGCCTTACGATGTTCTTGAATTTTAATGAAGGTTTGATTTGCCCTCCCAATGGAACTTTATCTAACTAAGGATCCCCGACCGCAAGCAGTTATAGAGTTGCACGGCTAATATTGTACTTCATAGAGCTGCGCAGTTTATTTTTAGGCAATTTCAGTTATATCAGAACATTTAGTAAGTTCGCTCAAAATTCGACTTCTTCTCTCAATCTTAGTTTATTTGTCGATGTAACGGCAACCTTTGTGAAAAGGCGTGTAGATCCAGTCTTGGGCCAAAACAATATAAAACTAACCATGATACCTGGAATATTTATTTATAGGAAGATCAAATGCATGTCACATCGTAGAGCGCAATACCTTGTTGGGGCTAATATTAATATGTATTTATTTCTTGTTCTGTTCCAGATTACGCGATCACGAGTCTCGGAGAGTGCTGATGCGAAGAAGAATATCTCAATTATCCTAAATGTGTTTCAGTTTACGCTAGAATAATCTTTATCCTATTAGGCATATCGCTCATATTCGCACACGAACGAGTCACCGGGAGATTCATAATTGGCGTAGCTTGGGGGCAGGGATTTTCCGCCTACTCATTTCCTTCCAATAATAATAATAATGCTTGCACGTGTGTTACCCACGAGCATATTCAATAACACCTAGGTAAAATAGTTTTCATTCTCCTTGTTAATTCAATAAAGATAATGTTATGTAACATATTTAATTGCAGGATTCAATCCGTAATCCACTGTCCGTATAATCGACTTGTAAAAGTACTTCATACGGTAGTAACGTCTCGGAAATAGTTTTTGCAATAAAAAAAATTAAATACAAGTCCCAAATTGTTGATATAGTACAGAAGAACTCGTTGCTATAGTACAGAAGAAATTAAAGAAGAACACGAACAAAATATCGACCACTCTCGAGTAATATGCCACATCAAGTCGGACCTACATTGATTATATTCTAAGTATGATAATTTTAATTGTTAAGGTAAGGCTTTCTCCTTAAATTCTAATTCAAACTATTTATACCCTTACGCTAAGCCAATGGGGACTTGTTTAAATATATACTACAGCTGAAGCGGAATAGTTTGGTTGTTTGAACACGCTAATCTCAGGAACTGGAAATCCGATTGTAAAAAAATCTTTTGTATTAAAGGCCCCACCTTTGTCATGCAGCAGTAAAATTTAACCTTCGCGCAAATCACGGAGCCCACCGGGGTAGAGTGTTTCGAAACAAAGACCCTTTAAATTTTTCTCGTGGGCCGTTACTCTCCTTTCGAGGAGTAGAGCTCGTTCCGCCATCCCCTATCGGGACCTACTGTGTTGTCGTTTATTTCTCTTGGGAACCCGTTCAGTAGTAATTTTAAAGTATTAAACCAAATTTGAGTTTAAAGGTGTATATGAAACAATAACAGGTACATGCGAGATTTATCATACAAATGTTTTTTCTGCTAAGAATAAAACCTGATTCTAAACAAGAATGTCTTTAACCATTCTTTATTTTTGACCTAATCGTGTTTAGTTTAAATTTTTAGATTAAATTTTTAAGACAAATGCGTACTCCATTTTACTATTTGTATCACGATGTAACTCGTGTGACTATAATATCGCTCGTTAGTACCTACATATAAGACTTTGGTTGAAGGTTCCTAAAATTCAAAATTTCCCTTTATTTGTAAGTAGGTTTAAAATTAACGCCAAAGTCGCCTTCAAAATAAATAATATTGTAGAAAATGTGTAGTTATAAGAGCAGATATTTCTTAAGATACACCTATTTATTGTACGAAGTACATATTTGCAGTGTTGCTGTCGTAGTTCGCAATCCCAAGTAGCATTGTCACTATACGCAAAATGTAGTTCAATAAATCCTTCATTAAGACGGTGTGACTATCATTTTAGTTTAGTATAACTGTATGTACCCAATTTATATCCAAACTTTTCAGGTAAAAAATATATAATTTATGTATTTTTTTTCATGAATATGGTCGCGAAAAGTGGCAAGGAGGTTGCCAGGGTGCAAAACGAAATGCAGGCGAATATTGCAAGAGCAACTGAAAGCGATCAGGTGACCCGAACATTTTTGTTAAAAAATGGTCAGGGCACGTACGTACGTACTTGTATCCTACAAGCTTCCTGCTGAGTCGTCTGGGGTATAATTCCTTGGACTTCAGGAAGAAGCGCGATCAGATAGTAACCGAGCTGGTCTCATTCGAATCCCGCTGAGGGCAGGTATTTGTGTGATGAACACGGATATTTGTACCTTAGTCTTGGATGTCCTATGTATTTAAGTATATATCTATCTATATAAGTAAATATATCGTTGTCTAGTTACCATAACACAAGCTTTGCTTAATTTGGGACTAGGTCAATTTGTGTGGAATTGTCCCAGGTATTTATTTATTATTCATTTATTGATACTCCCGCCCTCCACGAGCAACTCTCCAGCATTCCCAACAAGCATGTGCGCAACAGGAATCGCAAGCTTTTTGCTGTGCACAGCCGCACTGTTGCGCGAGCGCGCTCTCCTGTTCCGCGCACCCTTTGCGCTCTTAACGATCTTCTTGACGAATATGCTGATTGTGTTTACGGATCACTGGTAGGATACCTTGTCAGTATGTCTGGAGTACTGTGAGAAGACTATATGAAAGTGTGTTTCTATTAGTGTAAGTGGCTGTGTACCATTCTAGTATGGAATTAAATAAAACTCTTGCATTGGGAACACAATAGCAATATAAAGCCCCGGTATGTCAATTGGACAGCTCGAGTTTTTGAGCTGTTAATTGACAAAAAGTATAGTTATTACGTACGTACGAGTAATAACTATATTATTATTAATATAGTTATTGAACAATAATAATAATAATTATAATATATCCTCACGCCCTCCCACATATATTGAGTAATAACACAAATAATTATAGAGAATAATTATATTCTCTATAATTATTTGTCAGTTTTTACATATTTAGCCATCAAATATAATCACGTAGGTACCCGTGATGAAATTAGTAGGGGTAAAGCGTAGTGGAGTGCCATAACCTACCTGCCACCTACACACAGTTAAATGCGACGGACTTGTAACCTACACACGAAAAAGTTGCTCGGCTAATAAGAACATAAACATACATATGTATGTTGATATCATCATGCGCAGTCAGTTTTCTCTAAACTTCAGACCTCTTTCGCTTCATTCTCATCATCGGTCTTGACGTTCCCATCGTTTGAGTGTTGGACCAATAAGAACGAGTACAGCGATAAATTTTCGTGTTTATCTTTATCCATGTATCATTATATTATTATTAAATATAAAGCAACTAGACGCCGGGATAGACCACGAAGGAGATGGCGACGAGACCTGGACAACACATCTGTGGACTGGCCAAAACTAGCGTTAGACAGAAACCCTTGGAAATGGGGGGAGGCCTTTGCCCAGCAGTGGGATGTACCAGGCTAACATCAACATCATCATCATCATCATAATGTTTTCTGATGAATAACACAACTTTAGGTATGAAACAATATATTTAGTTGATAACACAATATTTAAAAGACAAACTTTTAAGAGAAATTTGAACAAGGGCTATACCTAGTATGGATCATGCTAGGCGTCGCCCTCACCATACCATACTGTATGGTATGCTTGTTATTTATTTAATCACAGACTCTTTGATATAAACATGTATGCTATGAAACAATAAAACGAGTACTGTTTGCGGAAAGAGAGCAGCCATGTGGCATTTTCGTTTAGGAGAGACGAATGCCGTCAGAGCCGGGACACTCGCCCTTGCTGATCTTCTGAAGAGCTGGAATTAAGACAGAAACAATTATTAAAATTTATATAAGGGATGAAATACATACATATCATCACGCCGAGTCCCTAACGAGGTAGGCAGAGAGTATAGAGCGCCAGTTCTCTCTAGACTTACGTACCTGTGTCGCTTCGTTCACATTCATGTCTATTCATACATGCTCGTCGGTTTCAAGTACTCTTGACGTTCTCGTCTTTGAGCGTCCGATCGAAAAGGGATGAAATATTACTATTACCAGAGTACATTTGTATATTTGTAAAGATAGACAAAGCTCATATATATTTGACTTGCGCATTTGGTGCCGAGTGTTGCCTACTTCTAATACTATTGCCATGCTTACTATAGTTTATGTACAATTCATTAAGAACTGTAAGAGTTAAAACATTAACGTATTCTTTTTAATAATCCTGTCAATAAAAAAAAACCTAACGTAGCGAAGATTGACAATTATAATCACCTTCATAAGAATTAGATTTTAAAAATGAGCTTTATGATGCATTCAGGCATTGCCATCCGTACAAAAATCTCTACACAACTCTCTTGAAGTAAAGTTGTACTTTCTGGGGGAAACTTTAGTAGAGAGATCATTTCAAAACATGAAAGTGCGTTGTAGGACCTGTGTGTTTTGGTATGATATGACAATGTAGGGTTGAATTCCCCGCGGGCTACAGGATAGTGAAGCAATGGATAAATCGACTGTCAATCAATTCGTCCTAGCATCTCAGCAGTTATTGTAGCAACAAAAATGGTCAGTGGTTCAAAAATCCCAAATGGAGGCAGATTTTGCCAACTCAAGCTTAATGCCCCCAAGCCAAACTATTACGTTTAAAATATATACAAAACAATGCAATTCCATGGTCGCTACAAAAACGGCATGAATCACAGTCCGTGTTCCAACCAGTTCAACAACAAAGTCAGTGCAAACGCTGACATCATCCGTCACACTCCCGCGATTCTTTATCTGATAGGTCAATTCTCACGTAATATTACAGTTAATATTATAGTTATAGTTATATTATAGTTAATAAATAAATATTATAGTTAATAAATACAGAGTGAGACAACACAATTCGGTTTTGTTTTGAAGGTCTGCTTTAGAATACCCAAAAAGTTGATCAAATATGTACATCAGCTCTGTTATGGATGAAGCAAAGATCCAAGAAAAGTGCCCCTATGACCTATATTAAGGTGAAAGTGATTACGCTGGACATAATTGAAGAAATTGCATCAGAGACGCCGACCAAAGCCCAGCTCGTAGATTTATGAAGCTGACATGATATGAAAATTCTCTTTGATCGTTTTTCCTTATACGCCTGTCCACAATTTAAAGGACGGCAAGTGCATTAGATCGTGTTTTGCGACATTGTTTAATGTTGACGCACTCCAATAAGCCTAGTGTCATTTCACTCCATATCTAATTTGCGAGCGGCCATTGTTACATTGTTAGAAATTTTTCCCTATTCCGTATCACTGTACACTGTACACATACACCTCTGTACACGGATAGTCACAAAATTTCAATTAACACTGTGGATGTAAGCCAGATACAGACTTGAGCTGTGAAACGCACTGCGAAATTTCCCGTTTGAATTTAGAACTGCGGAACTAGGAGGGTAAGATTGAAGAAACTTTATAGGCAATGTGTTCCTTCGATGAACTGATAATAGCTAAAAAAATATCACGTCCATAGCGTGAACTGTAAGGCATTTTGTTTAGGAAGGTTGATACAGATCTTGAGAGTACTTACTATCCTTGTGTTCGCAGTTGTAATTGTTCATAACGCATTCGCTGCCGAAGGACTTGGGTTTCTCGCCCTGCTTGCCGGCGCAGACGGGCTCGAATTTAGCGCTGGCGCAGTCATGAAGGCAGGCCTTCTTGCGGGCTGCTTCCGCCTTCAGCTGCTTGAGGTCGGGCTTGTCGGGCCGACAGGATACAGCCGCTATTAGGAGAGCTGCAAGGGTTCAATTAACGCCAATTTCAATACTTTATGTTTAAACTACCAGCGGCCTTCCGTAAAAATAAACTTCATTAAACTACTGTAGTAAAACTAAAAGATAAAAAATTACAAGATAATAAACAAGATGTGCCCCTCGATTTTGTCCGCGTTGTTTTTTATTATAAATATACATTACTTAAAAAATAACTCGTTATTCCGGAATAATGTAGCTTTGTAGCTTTAATAGTAATTTAGCTTTAGTAGTAATGTAGATTTCTATAGTTGAAATAATATTTAAAATCGGTTTTGTAATTTTTGAGCTTATCCACTAAAACAAACAAACCAACAATGAAATCTCTATAATATTAGTGTGGATGTAACTGTTTGTAAGGTACTCGGACGTTCCTCTCGGGCAAAGAATTTCCTTTGTGCTCTTAATAAGCTAAATTCGCTTTGTGTGGGATGTGCTCATATGCTATAGAGGCCGGGGCCTTAACGACCTTCCTAACAAAAGTCGTAAATGGTAATCTAGATAATCGCAGGAAGATCTGCTTCACGCCGATGATCGCCGGTCCTTCTGACGCTGTGGTCTCATAAAGTTGTTAGCTAAACTACCTGCTGCCAATTAGGGACTTTGAGGAAAATGGATCAATTGCACTTGAATATACAATTTGAACAGTAAGTCTTATGAGAAGAGGTGTCAAATGCGTTCGGTTTCTTATTATTTGGTATTTATCCGTTGTTCCTGTTGGATTCTTAATTTACAATTTAAGCGAATTATATTACAAGTACATTTTGCGTTGTTTGATATGGTTTTCAGTTGTACGGAAATATGATATTTAAAGCAACAAACGACAGTTTAAAAATCCATTGGATGGAACTCTAAAATGGCTTATAAATTGAATAATCATTAACTTTAACCGACGTTGCTATAATATTAATATTATCTTACAACGATTCTTTATGAACTTTCGAGATGGCCTAAATTAATCCTTAACACATAATATAAATATATATTATAATAATATAATTTATCCTCACGCCTTCCCACAAGGGTCCCCGAAGGGGTAGGCAGAGGTGTATAGGTAATACCCACACACCCACTTTCCGCCAGAGGTATATTAGGTGCCAACGTGACAGATGGCGAGTCCATCGCCGTTACTCAAGCACGACTATACAATACGCCTTGGAATTTCTTCTCTGACATATGCAGGTTTCCTCTCGATGTTTTCCTTCACCGTAAAGCTCGTAGTGTGACTAATCACTGTATACTTAAGTTCCGAAAAACCCATTGGTACAGTCGGGATTCGAACTTGCGATCTTTGTGTCGCAGGCAACTACTCGAACCATTCGGCCACCACGGCTTCATATGTATATTATTATTATAAGGATGATATATAAAATATATATGTATCGAGCAGTACCTGCGATGCAAAGGTCG
>JACCPG010000355.1:25272-35514 GCA_016069955.1 Drepana arcuata
TATGAACTTTCGAGATGGCCTAAATTAATCCTTAACACATAATATAAATATATATTATAATAATATAATTTATCCTCACGCCTTCCCACAAGGGTCCCCGAAGGGGTAGGCAGAGGTGTATAGGTAATACCCATACACCCACATTCCGCCAGAGATATATATTAGGTGCCAACGTGACAGATGGCGAGGGCATCGCCGTTACTCAAGCATAACTATACATACGCCTTTGAATTGCTTCTCAGACGTAAGCAGGTTTCTTCACGATGTTTTCCTTCACCGTAAAGCTCGTGGTGTGACTAATCACTGTACTTAAGTTCCGAAAAACCTAAAGTGTCCTTTCATGACTGTAAAGATATGAATGTAAAATCAAATGACACAAAAAGCTCACCAAAAGCCACCAGCGTCACTGCCTTCATTGTATATTTTGCGAAATGTACGTTCAAATACTTAACTCGCTAGTCGGCCACTGTCAAGCTGAGAGGGGGCTCGAGGCTTATATACAACGGTCAGGTGGGGACGGGGAGGCATTACCTACGCTTCTAGGTTACATTATAGTGTTCTTTTAAAATATAATTATCATCTACAATACGTGGTTACATAGACAGTGGTTCAACGAACTCCTGTTGACGCAGCAATGTAAATAGCTCTTCTGATATCTTCGGGTCATAGTGTCGATTTAATTGACGCCGCATAAATCTCTTTCTGCTTTTTTATTGCATGTTTATGTCGTCTCGATAACCGTTGCTCTGTGAATATACCGTAACTGTGCATATTTAGAAAAGTATAGAATATAATGCGACCACAAAGAAATAAAATCATTAATATATGTACGTGTTCAGGCTCAAAAACCACGTTTCAACAGAATTGGAATATTAGTTTTCTTGTTTTACCACAATTATCTATCTAAAGGTAAGCAGAGACATACTTAATAACACCCACTTTACGCTAGAAGTATTTTTATGTGCCAACGTGACCGTAGTTGAGCCTCACGAACTAAGTTTTTTTTTTATTTCTGTGCAGTTTTCCTGTGGGTCTTTTCACTTTTTAATAGTTCGGCTCTACCTAGGTGGTTTTTTTTTACAACAAGAGTGGCAAACAAGCATACGGCCCACCCGATGGAAAACGGTTACCGCAGCCTATTTACGCTTACTAATGTAAGCGTTAATAGGTTCGGAGTAATGAGTGTAAGACTAATCCCTCTGCTGCCAACACAATATAACAATCCTCAATTTGTCAATGGAGCATGTAGTTATTATACAGAATTAATAATTTATTAAACTTTACACATTACACATTCGTTAGCACCTGGTATATCTATCACCAGCGAAAAGAGGGTGTTGTTCACACCTTTGCCTACTTATCGTGGACCCTGGTGGGAAATCGTAAAATATAATAAATGAAGTAAATCGTATATATGTATATTTAAACTATGCACTAGGTATCTTCAAGTAGTAACATATAACCACTAGGAACCACTAAGTTCAGGACACTAAGACAAGATTAAAATATTTACTATAACTGAAGTGACATCTAGCGCCGAGTAGCAATATCAAATGATTTCAAATGTGCTTTGACATCATAGATGGCGCTTTAAAAACTTTGTTGTCATAAACCGCTAGGTGGCGCTACTAATAAGAACCAAAGATCAAACGCGTAACCTTCCATATCTTTATTATTGAGGTGATTTAATTTTATAAAACAGCAGGGTTTTATAAAATTAAATATTTTAAATATATTAAAAATTATTAAAATTTATTTTTATACAACAGGGTAAAATATTTTGTATCTAACATTCCGTTACAATCTACATCCTACAAATCTACTACACTGGAAGGGCCGTGACGAAAGTGAAGATGTAGTTTGGTCGCTACTCTTACAGCTCGTGTACGATAAAATGGTATCCAAGTATAGAGAGATAGAGTATCAAGGGTATTAATAATTTTCGGTTTTTTAAATCATATCAGTGACATATACAGTATGACACCCACCACACAGGCGACAGTAAAACACATGGCACTGAGATGATAATGCTAAGATGTAGTGTAGTGTAGTGTTACTAGATTTCCAAAATAAGAAATGAGTTTGTGGTCCAAAAACCTGTAAACTGACAGTAAGAGTCGCAGAAAAGTTGAAGAACGAGGGCTTGTGATGGTAAGATAATTACTAGTAAGAATCACCAATTTAATATTTTAACTAGTGAGGTGAGGGTATATGGAATTGATTAAACTCTTGTTAAAAACATGGAATATTAAAACTGCCTTTAATATAAACATCTTTTTTATTCCAACTTATAACCATACATAATATACACAGTACAAAAAAAATCTTGCTTTCGCCTAGTACAGCAATAAGGACAAAATTAAATTGTCACTTAATTTGTTAGCTATCATTTTGTAACATACTAACAAAATTGAGAAATCTAATAATAGGATAAACTTATCTACACGCCGTGTTAAATGTACAATGCTTCGAGCGAATACGTTTTATTTCAATTCAATAACTTAAAAGTATACACTTCTTAATATGTACTCGATGGAATTCGAATTAAAATTTACAAAATACATACATATCATATCACTATAGCTACATTTAAGCTGTAAATAACCTGAAGAGTTTATTTGTATTTCGATTAAGGAACATAAAACATATCCATATCTCGACGATATCACCATAATCAGACTAATTTACATTGCACATACTCCGATCGCGACCATCGGACTAAATCACATTTCAAATACACTTACACACATAACTGGTACACAATCGACTCGGACGCTTAACAATGGCATCTTATACACGAAACGGCGCACAGCGCATATCACACTCGCTCCCAATCTTACGTTAAATGCGGAACTTAGCGATTAATGTTACGTTCGAGGTTGAGATCAAATGCGGGAGGCCTGCTCGGCCTCACTTGGCCTCGGCGAGCGCCGCCTCGAGGCAGCACACGGAGTCCTTCACCGCGTGGTATACGATGTTCTTAATCTGCAGCTTGTCCTCCTTATTGGAGTGCTGCCGCGACAGCCGCCGGAACTGCTGCGCCAGCTCAAAGCAGCGGGACACGTTCTCGGGCGAGACGAAGTCCTCCGCCACTTTGATGCAGTCGAGGAGGTTGCGCACTTGATGCGGCGCGCCGGCGGGCACGAACACGGCGTCGCCCGGGCACTGCAGGATGGCGTACCCTTCCACGCCGTACTCGCGGTACAGCCGCTCGCGCAGCGCCGCGTCCAGGTACCAGGTCTGGTCGTGCACGGGGTCGTGCTGTGCGCGCGGCCGGGCGCCCCGCTCCAGCTCAGCGCGCACCAGGAAGTCGCGGATCTTGTCGGCGTCCTTGGCGGCGTAGATGTGCCAGAGCGCCGCGGGGGGGCGCAGGCGCGCGCGGCGCCGCGAGAGTACGTCGACCCCGGCCTCGTCCGCCGCCCGCGCCGCCTCCCGCGCCCGCTCGGCCGCATCACTAGGCGCGCTGGCGTGAACCATCACGTTCACGGCGTCGCTCACGTCCAAGTGCAGGTTGGTCGTCCCGCCGGCGCCGCCGTACGCCGTGTACATTTTGGGCCCCAAATCGGGCCGAACGAAGCACTCGGGTAACCGCGCTGCCAGATTCAATTTCCCGTTGCGAGATGTATACTCGCTCAGTGGTAGAACCCGCATAAGATCGTCGAAACGTGCAGGGAGGAGCTCCGCGAAATCCTCTCCCGGTGGCCAGTCTTTTAGTTTGAGCACCATGGGGGCGCCACGCTCGTCTCGGAGCCTCTTGGCAGCCAGGTCGAAGCCGTCCCAGAACTTTCGGGCCGGCTGGTTGGGCACCACGAGGCCGGACGCACAGTTCACCAAGTCCACCCGCGTCTCGCCGAAGTCACGCGAGAAACTCTCCGGACTCCACAGGTCCTTGTCGAGGAGACTCGACACATCTGAGACTAGAACTGGTTGACCTCGCTTCCATTGGTCCTGTGAAAAATTCAACATCATCATGATGATCACGAAAAGTTATGTAAAGGGATTTCATACCTACATAGTAGTAATTGTTAGGTTTGATTGTGTAGATGTAATGCGTACCTGGAAAGGTTTGTAGTTGGCGGGATGCACGGGGTCTGTGAGGTGCAGCAGCTTGCCGTCGCAGAGCCAGGCGTGCGGCACGTCGGGGTACAGCAGCTTGGACTCGGTGAGCGTCATGAGGCGCGCCGGCAGCTCGTCGCGCCCGCGCCGCTCGTACCGCTTCACCACATCCGCGAGAGCGAACGGCTTCGTCTCCCCTTCCTCGTCCTTCTTCTCCTCAACCACGCTCGATATCACGTCATCCAAGATATCACTCTTGTTCTTCTTCTGTTTTTTCTTAGGTTGAGCTTCACTACCTTCCGGCGCGGGTCTGATCAGCAATTCTCTTAGCGTGGAGAAATTGCCACCCTCCTCAGAGTCGGATGAACTGGAATCGGATTTTTCCTCCTTGGTGTCCGCGTTGAGCGGCAAGTCGGACAGCCAGCTGACTACGGAGCTGCCAGTTTTGCCGTTCTCCGATTTGACCGGCGACGAGCCATTCGTTGATACTGTTTCTTCCTTCTCCTCCTCTTTTTTAACGTTCTGTAAAAACATTACGTTCTGATTAGATTGTATGGTGAGTGCCAAAAGATAGAGATAGTTGATTGCCAACCTTTCAAACACACGAAGAAGGTTAAAGAGAGGGCCCTATTGAGGTATATTTACTATAACAAACATTTTCACACCGAGCCCATGTAAAACGCCGATAGTGGTTTAACAAAACCCACTTTTTGCCGGACTTATATGTAAATGCCAACGTGACAAATGGCGAGTTTTAAGCAAGACTATACATATTCTTTCTTAATTTCTCGTTGTTTTCGTAACGTTCGTGATGTGATTTTAACCACCGACCATTAAGGTGGCAACCAAGCATTTTAGAAACACACAAGGAGTGCAGCTCGCGCTTTGCATACCCAACGTGCCGTAATTAATGCCTGTGCTTCATTACTTGCAATATTTGTGTTGCATGATATTGCTTTGTATTGTAATGATAGTGAGGTGCGTGTGTGATAATGAAGGCGAGGGCGCACGGCCTTACCTTGGTGAGCGCGTTGTGCAGCAAGCGGCGCGCGGCTGTGCGTAGGGCGGGCGGCAGCGCGGGTTGGGTGGCGCAGGCGCAGGGCGGCAAGCCGAAGGCAGCCCGCAACAAATGCGCGCGAGCCGCCGCCGCCGCCAGTGCGCCGCCCGCCGCTATTTGCGTCAGCAATAGTCGCCGCGCCGGGTGAGCGCCGCCGCTTGTACACATCAACCATCTGGAATAACAGACCCATTTAATTACATGCACACACGCAGAAAAGGCAAAACACCTAAGTGGGCATCTATTAATTACGTGACGCGCTTATGGTCGAGCTAAACCTCACCTAACCTCACGTGGGGGAGAAGGTGGCTCAGCAAATATCACGTATTATTCTGAACGCAAGAATCAGTGTAAAATTGCGAGAAAACTGGGCTCAATTTAAGTATTCTATTATAAGATTTCCATACTATTAATCTATGTATATCCAAATGGAATTAAGCAACTACTACTAAGGAAAGTCAAGTCTCAACTCGATACCGACGAGCAAGACTGCAAGAATAAAAAAAGATGCCTAACCGGCAAAGGAGTCGAAGTGAAGACGTTGACGATAATATAATTGCAGTATAATTATAATGATAATAACTTATCTAAGCATTGAAACAAACGTTAACCGATCTGTAGAGGCGAGCTATAATTATAAATAGATATTACTAAACCTTTGTCAGTCTTGTTAGTGAGAATGCATAAATTAACATATGATTTATTTATCATCTGCAAGCCTATGACCATAAAGGACTCAAAATACCAATGTACATACACACTCTAAAGGATATGTTGTATTTTAGAGATAGTATAGTCGTCTGATAAAACCACGTAGACTACAGACATTAATTATTATCAGCCTATCTGATATAACACAACGACGTGATTATTGGCTACGAACATTGAACCTCGGTTCCGTTTATCATTCGACGCCCTTCGCAGAACTATGCGTCGGCATACGCTAACTATGCAGTAATGACAGTCATAAATGAATCACAAACAAACTATGTATGCAAATACAGAACGAATATATTTAAGTAATTATCGGGTTTAAACATAAATATTATCATAACTCATATTGATAAGTGGACCATCAACTACATTGCTCATTTCTGACCGGGGATACCTTAGCTGTGTATGCTTAGCACCTCAGAAGCACTTGGGTTAAGGTATTGGTCTCGGTGTTCGGTGTAATAGCAAAAAAACCCTGTATTGTTAAAATTTTGATTGTATTGATGTGGAAGGCCAAGAAGAAGATGGCGGGACGAACTGGATGAACTGAACATGCATCTGAGCAGTTGGTCGGAGGTATCGCTCGATCGCGAGGAGCGGAAGCACAGGAGGGAGGCCATTGCCCAACAGTGGGACACAATTGGCTATAAATAAATAATAATAATAAAAATTGTATGTTAGAATACATACCCGAATGAATCTCGCTCGCCGTTGGTGCTTGCATTAGATGAGTTGTTTGTTTCACTAGTGGAGTTGCCGGCATCGCCTGATGTCCGCGACTGCAAGTAAGGAAATCAATATGTATTGTTTGACAAATAAAGTGCATTATACATAGGTAGTTGTTCTCAATTCCTAAAGTAGTCTGGACCTGTTATATATAAGTAATTGGTTCGTACAAATATTCCATCAATAGAACTGTATACTGTATTTATATAATTTTTGTGCTAATTGAACAACATATAATATAATATCTTCAGTATTGTGACGATAGACCAGTAATCATTTTGTATCATAACATGTATTATAAAAGAAACCTGCCCCGCCGTGTCTCTCCAAACGAGTTTTTTACATACATACATACATATCATCACGCCAAGTCCCTAACGGGGTAGGCAGAGAGTATAGAGCGCCAGTTCTCTCTAGACTCACATACCTCTTTCGCTTCGTCCACATTCATCAGTCTCCTCACCTGCTTGCTTTGCTTTTTTTTTATTTATATATATTGAAAAGTTTTGGCAGTTTTCACCGTTGGCATTTCGTAGTTAGTTTTTCATGGAACATTTATTTACTTTTGTTTTTTAAATTGCTATATCGGTAAATGGGCAAATTCTAGAGCAAGTGAATGAATTTGTATATCTAGGAAGCATGTTCACACCAGATGGAAAGTATGAAAAAGATATTGAAAGAAGGATAAATGCCGGAAATAAGGTGAATGGAGCCATGTCGGCGTTGATGGGCAGTAAAAGTCTGAGCAAGAATGCTCGAGATGCTGTCCACAACGCGATATTGATACCTACCTTATTGTATGGCAGCGAATCCTGGGTATGTCAGAGGATCTCTTCAACAAAAGTATAACGATATTAGATCGAATCCGCAATGAGATTCGCAAATCAACTCGGCGTGATTGTAAAGATGAAGAAAGGCATGTTACGTTGGTTTGACACATAGAAAGGATGAGTGAAGAAAGATTGACGAAACAGATATACAAAGCAAAAGTGTGTGCAAGAAGAGGTGAGAAAGGCCACGTTCCAACCAATTGGATCAACAGATCGACTCTGAAGGACGGGAACGTTAAGAGTACTCGAAACCGACGAGCATGTATGAAGAGACTGATGAATGTGGACGAAGCGAAAGAGGTATGTAAGTCTAGAGAGAACTGGCGCTCTATACTCTCTGCCTACCCCGTTAGGGACTTGGCGTGATGATATGTATGTATGTAAATTGCATTGCACATTAACTAACTACTTTGTATAATAGTAAACTATCTCTAACATACTATTCGAAACTAGAAGAGTAGTTAATATGAGAATACAACTCCGTCTCACCTTATAGCAATCTAAGCAAACGACAAAGCCACATTTCCCACAAGTCCAGTGGAAGTTAAACAGTGTAGTTTCGCACACGTCGCACATTTCCCGAACACCTTGCACCACTCGCTTCCATGCTATCGTTTTATCTGTTGGACATAGACATATCGAATTAACATTTATGGTTCACATAATGTTTTTTTTTTGTTATTATGATAGTGTAGTAGTGCCGATCAAGTCAAGTATGTATTCTTACGGTGGCAAAACGGACAGTATTCGATCATCCATGTTGAATCATGTCCTAATTATATTGGATATTCCGTTGGTCAAATGCAACTATATAAATGCTAATTACCCTCGTTTAGATGATGTGACTCCGCCTCTTTCTCTTGCTGTAACAGTTCACAGAACTGGTCTCCGATCTCCCTTAGGAGGAAGCAACTCATTTCGATATCTAGCTCGGCCGCGCCCGCCGACGACGACAACCATAATTTCTTATGTTCCTATCGAAAGCAAGGTTTAAAATAAGTAACTGGAAAATTACAAATAACTAATCATTAGGGAAACCAAAAAAAATTAACTTACTTCTTCAGCATCCTTATAGGGATCCGAGAAGCCCGCTATTGCTAATTGTCTATTCTTGGCAAATTTCAGTCTTCGGAAAGCGTAAAACCGGCAGAAGATATTTGGCATATCCTTGTCGCGCTGCGCTGGCGACCAGCGGCATTCGCGGCACTTGGCGAGCCGCGGTGCCACCTCAAAGCACGGTCCATTCTGTAGGAACGAGTCGGGCGAGGGGCGCGCCGAGGGCGCTGCGGCGGCGCGTCGTGGGGGATCCTCGCGCCGTCGGCCGCGCCCTCCGCCGCGCGCTCGCCGTCCTCTGGCGCGACCTCCGCCGCGCCGACTCGACGCACTACCGCTGCCGCTGCCGGCTGAACCTGAGTCCGAGTCCTTATCGTCACTCTCCTTATCACTTTCGCTCCCGCTCTCGGACGCTTTCTTTCGTTTTGGCTCGTCGCTCACTTTTCTAGGGACTGCACCTTTTTTTCTTTTTGCCTTCGGCGGTTTCCGCTTTGGGGGTGCGTTCGATTCTCGATCAGAGCTCGAACTATCCTCTTCTGCATCTTCGAGTCGCCCGTTTTCCTTCGGTTTCCGCGGCTTCGAGGTTTTTCGTGGTCCCCGCTGTATAGATTTGGCCGCAACTGGAATTACTATATTTGAGCTAGAGTCTTCCGGCTCGGAGACCCTCGTGATGGTCATCGGGAGCGTGATACAGGTCCCACCGCCACCGGAGCAATCACCCTCGCCGATGGGTGCCGTTTCGTGCCTCTGTAGCCACGCCTTCTTGCCGAGGTGACGTACGGGTGCAGAGCCGTCGCGGGGCGACGACGCAGCCTTCACCGAGTCGCCTTCACCTAGCGGCGTTACTGGTGGCGTGGCTGGCGGCGCTGGGGGCGTCGGGGCCGGCGGCGGGGCTGCCGCTGCCGGCGGGGACGCGGCGAGTGGCGGTGGCACCGGTGTGGCGGGCGCGGGGCTCGCTGCTGGGGTGAGGAGTGGCGCAGGGGACGCTCCAGCGGCGCGCTCCGGGGTTTCGATACTGCCATCCGCTGAAGGCACGCGCACGTCACAGGGAGGGCCCGGCGCCTGCGGGGCCGGCTCGGAGCCGAGCGGCGTGCGGCCGACACTCGCGGCCGCCGCGATGAGGGGCTCCGGTGACGGCAGTTTCTCGAGCCTCCGCCGCTTGGCATCCACATCGGGTGACTCGGGCGCGCCGCGACGACGCGGCGAGAGACGGTCAGGGTCGTTGCGCACCATACCCAGATCTAGCGGTTGCGTCTGGCAAGTGGAAGGGGTGGCCGTGTCATTATGTCCGCACATCGGCGGTCGAGGCTCAGGAGTCCGAGAATGCGCCAGCGGCGGCGGCCGCGTTCTCAGAGCAGGCGAGTAGGCAGATGGCGGCGGGTAGGGCACCGGCGGAGGCTCGGCCTTAGCCAGCGGTAGTGGGGGTTCCACGGCCACGGCGTAGTGCGCTGGGCCTACCGAGTTGCCCGGCTTGCCGTATATGTGCGGGGGCGCAGGGCTAGACACCTTAGGCTTGGCTGGCGGCGGCACAGTCTGGTAGTATGCAGCCGGCGAGCGCTGCGGGGGAGGCTGGTATAGACGTCGGCCCTTATCCTGCGCAGGCAGTGCCGCATGCGGCGACGTCTGTAGCGTAGGGTGCGGGTGTGGCGGCGCGTGCGGCGATAGCCCCGTATTGTACGGCCGCGAGGGCAGGTAATGAGGGGAAGGCTCGCTCCGGGGCTTACTTGGGTAGGGATGCTTCTGCTCGAGGTGGATTTGTTTGGCGTCATGTTTTACTATCACAGAACTCTTCTCGGGGACGAGGGG
>JACCPG010000356.1:0-47394 GCA_016069955.1 Drepana arcuata
TTCAAGTAAATGTATTTAAACACATATTAAGATATCTTAATGAAGGTTCGATGTCCGTAAATGACTCAATTGCGTTTCTGTAATTAGAGATTTTATTGTCATTAAATTTTTTTTTATAATGTAAATACATTAGGTTACTTTACTTTCTTTACCTGTAATTAGACAAACAACTTTCAAAGCAGTTATATTCAAACTGACATTAAAAAATAACTATGTCTGAAGAAGATACTGTGAAAAATAAACTGTGAAGAATAAAACTAGCTGTTCCCTGCCAAGCTTCGCTCTGGATATGTGACTGATACAAAAACACATAAAAACAATCCTTGATGAGACATGTCATGCTAAAATTTCAGCTCGATCGGTGCAAACATTTTTGAGTTTTTGAAGCATTCACAAACCAACATAACATTTTTATATGTATAGATACCTTTTTTTGTATCTCTACATATATCTCTGGCGGAAAATGGGTGTGTGGGTACTTCATAAACACCTCTGCCTACCCCGTCGGGGACCCTTGTGGGAGGGTGTGAGGATATATATAAAAGCGTAGTTTATTTATTTATTAACTTTTATGAATTATGTACTTGTTGGAAACAAGGAATACATATTTACATGCAACATAACAATTCAAGTAGAGTTAGCAATAATGAATCCTTAATTATAGGAAATCACAACATGCGTTTCGTAATTATCATTACATATATAATATTGCGTTAAAGATACATAGTAAGGTGCTTCTTAGTTTAGTTTAGGTTAGTGTTTGGTTATGTAAATTTCTGTAAATATGTTTTTTAAAAGTCCTTAGACTATTATTAAAAATTTCTTTGTAAGTTAATATATAAAGTTAAAGAAATAGGTTGGCAAGTGTCCTGTCTTTATATGCTACCGGCCCGGCCACGCGTTTGCTGTGGCTAAGGTTTTTGTTATATTTCATTATAAATAAAAAAAATATATATTTGCTCAATCCAGTCAACAGATATCGCCATCTGATAGAATCATTTGGAGCTAACAGATAATGGTGACTGTCAAATAATAGACAAATAATTGGCAATAAAATAATAATGCGACTTTAAATTTAGAAGTAAGCTATCCTATCTTTAAAGTTGGATCCAACTGCGCACGGTGGGCAAAGTTGATTAAAATCGGCTAATTTGTTTAGGAGTCCATCGCGGACAAACAACGTGACGTGTAATTTATATTTATTAAGAAGATATCGAGATCTAGAAGTAATCTTGTAATGCGTTTACACATAGAATAATTTACTCAATTACCTATCATGCGGTAGGGTATACCCTAGCAATCTAACGGAATTGCTACGTTGTACGGTAATGCTAATTCGCAAAGGAAAGCGTACGCCCTTAGCCTCTTAGCATGGAAGGCCTCTTATAATTAGCACGTTTATAATATTATTATTTTCCTGTACTAATAAGTTTTATCGCTACCATTGTATATAACCATGTGCAAATTCTAACCGCGGTTTTAAAGGAAAACATCGTAAGTAATCAAATCA
This sequence comes from Drepana arcuata, assembly GCA_016069955.1. Taxonomy (NCBI): domain Eukaryota; kingdom Metazoa; phylum Arthropoda; class Insecta; order Lepidoptera; family Drepanidae; genus Drepana; species Drepana arcuata. Next base: position 1,511 of record JACCPG010000356.1, read on the forward strand.
AACTCCTAATAACATTTTTTAGAATATATTTTTATGCTTATTATAAGCTTTGCCCCACGTTATCACTCGCATAGAACATACACATTCATTAGTCTGCTCATACATGCTCGCGGGTTTGGAGTACCCTTAACGCTCCCATCAGAATGTAGTCTCTCTACCTCTGCTTTCATACATGAGAGCGTTATATAAATACAAAAAACTACCGAAATCACTTCCGTTAATTCGTAAGTTCTTTACAGTAGATAATGCTGTACTTTCGTCGAAGCATCCGGAGTTACGTCAATAAACAACTATCAAAAGTTGGTAATGCGAGTTGGTGGACTAATTCTTTTAGCCCCAATCCTCCAGGCGAATCGAATCACTATGTTATTTACTGGCTAACAAACTTATATGCTGCATTTCCATCACTGTTCGTGTAAAGTTTAGCAAATGGATATCAAGTCTACAGATCTATTACTGTCAGACTTAATCTATACTAATATTGACGAATCTGGATGAAGCTAAGGGGTATGTAAGTCTAGAGATTATTAGCACGGCAGTACCAATAACAGGAAAGTTATTCATAATAATAATAACTCGTCACCGGTACCATGGACCCTGATCCCTATACTATCCCCCCCATATTTTGTATTTTTAAATATATGTTTTATATATCTATAGAAATAAATAAAATTTGTGTGTCTGTTTGTAATATTAAAATAACCCCTTTTAGCTATGTGCATATGGATGTATACACGGTACATATTTATTTATGTATATCTGTCTGTCTGTTTGTTCCGGCTAATCTCTGAAACAGCTGGCCCGATTTTGATGAAACTCACTGGCAGGTAGCTGATGTATAAAGGTAACTTACGCTACTTTTATTTTAGAAACTGAACAATATTTTGTTTGATAAATTCCACGCGGACGAAGTCGCGGGCACAGCTAGTATAAAAATATATATTTATCTCAAGAAGCTAAGCCTGAATGAAATAAATCTAAAATATACGGCGGAATAAAACGGCATGCGCGTCCGAGGGATACGAGTCCCACATAATATTTTCATCTTGTTATCATAGAAAAAGGCTTCTATTTCATCGAGCAGAACCCTCTAACAAATGGTCCTGTTTATATTACAACAATGAGTCACGTGACCCCTTGCCCTTTCACCTCGTCGGATCACGGGCCGTGAGAAACTATCAAAAATATGATGTTTATTTTCAGCAGTTTTGTTACGTTAATGTGTTGCTCTGTCTGTTTCCCTATTACTAATCAAGTACCAGGTACAAGTAACCAGGAAATAAATACACGTTTGGTAAGTATACTAGTTGTCTAATGCATTGTTTATGTACTAGGGACTTATGAAACGTAATAAAGTTATGTAACGTTATAGGTATATATACTTTTATCATTATGTCGGTTACTGACACGAAATGCTATAGCAATTAGTTAATTATCCACTCATTAACTCTTTATAAAGCAGTTGAGTGGAACGGAACACAGTGCTGGGGTTCGAGCAGTTATTTTATATATATATATATTTTTATTTATTGAATTCCGCAAATTATATGCTTAAAAATATTTTATGTTCTACCAAACTGCTTGACAGTTTGTCGGCAGAAGCTCTCGTGGACATAATCAGAGGGCATTCAATATAGTGCAATATAAATTAACATAACTAAAATGACAAGACAAAAGCTTATCGTAAAATTAACATAAAAGTAGCCTAATCATAAAAATAATTCTTAATCTATGTTTGTATGAGTGTGTGTGCATTAAATTTTTTGTTTTTTTTTTACACAACAAGAGTGGCAAACAAGCATACGGCCCACCTGATGGAAAACGGTTACCGTAGCCTATTTACGCTCACGATACCGAAGTATCACTTGCGCGTTGCTACTCTGTGTTCGGAGAGTTATACTGTGTTGGCAGCATAATCCCTCTGCGTCCAACACAATGTAACAATCTTCCCCCCTCCCCATGGAGCTCATTACTGGATACCTTATTCACCGCGTAGGAACACAACACAATAAAATGTGTTATTTGGCTACGGACTTCTATATGTAATTTTAATTTATACTTTTGTATATATAAGTGTTTAAGTTTGAATGGAATGCATGGATGCTTGATCAGACACGTCAGAACGACTGAACGTAATTAGAAGAAAATTGGCACATATATTGATTACTAGCTGCTGTGTCCAGTGTTTTCGCCCGCGTGAAATTTTATAACATCTATCGTTTACAAAAAAACAAACAAATCAATTATTTCCTATAATAACGCCTATGTCATTTGATAAAGATGTAGTTTTCCAATGGTGAAATACTTTTTAAATCGGACGGATATTTTTTGAGCTAAGTCGTAACAAACAAATCTTTACCTTTATAAAGAGGAACGATAATAAAATATTAACTAAGATAGTCCCGAAGTAGAAGCCCCTTTATGTAACACTGTAGCCCAGTGGCGAAGCTTAACCAAAGGCCCTGGGGCAAAAATAAACTAGGGCTCAACTAAACTATTTAAAATCTTTTGTTCTGTATTCGTCGTTTTCCAAATTCGACGTACTCCAGATTTGTCGCACTCCAGATTCATCGTACTCTAGATTTGTCGTGTACAGTCGACTCCATAATAAAACTAAAAACCAAATACACATTTAAAGTAAGTTGAATTAAATAAATTGAATTGAAACTAAGTTGCCATTATTAAGGTCGTATACCTGGAATCCGGTGTATTTATATTCCGAATATGGGAGAATTTTCTGCTAAATCAATTTATAGTTTGTAAATCAGTCTGAGTCTGAGGGGGCCCCTGAGCTTGAGGGCCCCGGGGCACTGCCCCATCTAGCCCTACGCCACATTTAGTAAAATATTTTTTAAATTATTATTATCGTGTATATATTTTAAATATTCTGGACTTATTTGCCGGCGTTGTTATAATATTCGCGGGCCGAAGCCAAGTGGTTATTAATAAAGGTTCGTTGTCTCATGTCAAAGGTCAGTGTATTTGAAAGAATTTTCGGGTGATACGTAAAGTATTAAGAATTACTGGTTTACTAATATTATATATTAACAAAATACATTGGTATTATGGTATTATGTATTTTAACATTAGAAAGTTTAACGATGAAACCTTAGGACACAGCTATATGATTTTTAACCCTGGGAAGGCGACAAACGAGCATACGACCCTGATAGCAAGCGGTTATCACAGCTAGCTCAGACCCACAAGTGAGACAAATACGAAACAATGCGCTAAAAAATATTTCATACAATTATAATAATAATAATAGTAATAATATATTTCACATTTTGTCACATGGGTCTCCGAAGGGTGGGAAAGGTAGTCAGAGGCGAAATAACACCATCTTTATGCAGCAAATAAATGTAGGTATCAGCATGATGTATCCACTTAAGTTCAGAAAATATCACTCTAACAGTACTCTGAATCCTAGTATTCAAACTAGCTATCTTGACTGTACAGGTGACTACTTTAGCCACCCGACAACTACGGCTCTATGTGGAATAATAAACAATTGATATTCCCTTGACGATCGGCTGGTGGGCCGAGTAACTTAGATTGAATCCAATATAAACGCGTGAACACAACCCGGGACGAATGCGGCCGTTGGTACATATTTTAACACCGTGAAAAACTCCGGCCGGCTACAAGAATGAAGGAGAGATTTGCTAAATAATGTAATATGTATAAATAAACAATAGGGCGCGAACGTACGTAAACATCCCCGAATGAAAGTAAACACACATAAAATTTCAGCCTACGTTGTACGTGGGTAAATAAATGTATTAGTTAAACATTTGATGGCGCATATATGAGTTCGACGTGGTACATTATTAATTACTATAAATGGTCCCATTAACATTGAGTCGTATGACTAGGTGATTAACATTATTGTAAAGTTTTGGTGTCTGCACTGTCTGCAGTGTGCACTGTCACCTGACTCAAAACTAGGCTAAGGTGTACTCTTGGTATTACCATATCATATAATATTACCTTTACCAACCTAAATTTGTTCTGTACGTGTGTATGTCACTGAACTCCTCCTAAACGTATGTTCTGTGTGTCTTCAGATTGATTCGGGAATAGTTTAGATTCACAATTGGACTCGATACACACGCCACAGGGTCCGTGGCTTTTAATTTTCGCCCAAGCGAAGCTGGGCGGGACTGCTAGTATAATATATATTACACAATGAAGCCGTGGTGGCGGATTGGTTCGAGTACCTAGTTGGTTGCAACACAAAGATTGCAGGTTCGAATCCCGACTGTAATGAGTTTTTCTGAATTTAACTACATAGATTAGTCACACCACGAGCTAGAACGGTGAAGGAAAATATCGTGAGGAAACTGCATACATTTGAGAAGAAATTTAAAGGCGTAGAGTCGTACTTGAGTTACGACGATGGACTCGCGATCTGTCACGTTGGCATCTAAAAATATATTTCTAGCGGAAAGTGGGTCAGTGAGTACTACTACACGTCTGTGCTTTGACCCTTCGAGAACCCTTGTAGGAAGGCGTGATGATAATTTTGTATACTCAAGGTTGGGAACGTCAAGAACATCGAAACCGGCAAGCTTAGATGAAAAAACTAATGAATGTGTGTGAAGCGAATGAGGTTTGTAAGTCTAGAGAGAAGTCTAGATAGAACGAGCGCTCTACAATGGCTGAGCGTGACGATAATTATGTATTTTTTTTTTTTTATACAACAAGATTGGCAAACAAGCATACGGCCCACCTGGGAAACGGTTACCGTAGCCTATTTACGCCCACGATACCGAAGTATCACTTGCGAGTTGCCACTCTGTGTTCGGAGAGTTATAGTGTGTTGGCAGCATAAGGTTTAATTCCTCTGCTTCCAACACAATGTAACAATCCTCCCCCCTCCCCAAGGAGCTCATTACTGGAAACCTTATTCACCACGTAGGAACACAACACAATAAATTGTGTTATTTGGCTACGGACTTCTATAAGGTGGAGGTCCTGCCCCAGTCGGGCAGCTCCAAATTCGAACGGGAAACCCGTTATGCCCTACCTCTCTTATAAAAGAAAAGCGTTATTTAAATATGGATTTTTACCTTTATTTTATATTTAACCAAAATTTATGGACGTTGGACGAGATTTTTCTAGGGTTGTCACAGTTCTATTTTAGCACAGGGGTGCTATTTAGTCACAGCCCTGATAAATAAGTGCCTACTCCCTTTCTAGTACGCTATGCAGGTCATGTATAGTGTGAGTTACAATCAAACGTTAGTCGACCTAATAAGCTAACGAACCGATATATCCTCGTTACAAACTAGGTTATTGGACCGCAGGATGGCTTGATATAAGGGCGTGGACATGCATTGACGCTGAACTATACCTTCACCTTCCCAGAAGGGTCCTCAAATAGGTAGGCAGGGTTATAAGACACATTTTCTTGCTGGAAATATAAATATATGTATTTCCACTCGCCATCTTTATCATCTTCGCCAGCGTGATAGATGGCGAGACTGTAGATAGTCCTCAACCGGTTTCTTATAACAACGTGTCCTCACGATGATCCCTGTCAAACTTGTAGTGTGATATTTTTCCATTGATTGAACAGGTCACATAAAATTGCTATTAAAGTACCAACATGTATAAACATTGAAATAAATCACAGAAGTTTGACAACTGTATATATTTACTGTACTAAGTCCGGGAAAGTCATTAGTACGACACTGTAAAACTCTCGATGTGATAAATCACTGTACTTCAAAAGAACTTATTGATTCAGTTAGCCAGTGTTTGAGCAAATATAGCCTAGCCTTTCTAGACAAGATCCCTTTGTTTGCGTTCATGCTGTCCAATATCTATAATTTGTTGGGCAATTACTTTTGAAGGTTTTATTCTAAGGATTTAATTTTAGATATACCTAGTTAATAGAAGTAATCTATTTATTATATTGTTTTTCAACTGGTTTAACTGTTTTTATACAATACGATTTTTAGTATAATTAATAATTATAATATATATATATATATCCTCACGCCTTCCTACAAGGGTCCCCGAAGGGGTAGGCAGAGGTGTATAGGTAATATCCACACACCCACTTTCCGCCAGAGGTATATTAGGTGCCAACGTGACAGATGGCGAGTCCATCGCCGTTACTCAAGCACGACTATACATACGCCTTTGAATTTTTTCTCAGACGTATGCAGGTTAAATCTCGATGTTTTCCTTCACCGTAAAGCTCCTGGTGTGACTAATATGTTATCTATTTATACTTTATATGATGAAGATTATTAAATATTTAAACCAAGATGGTAGTTTTCCGCGTGTTCCAATGAAGTAACGATGTCTACTTAGACCACTCTACAACCATCGAACTGGAACAATGCCTGAATCTACTACAAAAAAGTAATGTTTCTTGCCTAGTACAAGATACAAATAGCTCATTACGACTCCAAATTACTATCACGTATTATGATTGTTTAAATTTCATAAATTCTCGTGACCCGTAAAAGGCTTCGCCCTTTATCTTTTGTCATCTTAATATTACTAGTGATGTATAACTTCATTTATTATCAATAAAACGCCTGCAAAAAAAGCCACACTCCTACTCGGAGCAGTGCCATTTCGCAGCGAACTTCTGTAAGGTAGAAGCAGTACTCAAAATATCCCACTTAGTCAACTTAGACCAAGTTGTAACAAGGCGAACTGCAACACTATAAATTATATTACTATATCAGAATAAACATTAAGCTCAGAACTTGAGCATAACTTATATGTATATTAAATTAGCTCGGCGACGTCATTCCAGTGCCTAATGGTTTAAAGTTTGAAAAAAGTTTGCTATATATTCGTTACTGCAATTTGACAATTGAAATATGATGGTTATGCTATTAGAATAATAAATTCAAATAATGAATCAAATCAAAAATCTTTTATTTAAGCGACACAATACACATGAAACACCCATTACATACTAAAAACTAGCCGTGGTGGCCGAGTGGTTCAAGTATTAGCCTACGACACAAAGATCGCAAGTTTGAACCCTGCATACGTCTGAGAAGCAAATACAATAACGTGTCAGGTGGCGAGTTCGTCGCCGTTATTCAGCACGACTATACATAGTCTTTGATTTTCTTCTCAAACGTATGTACATTTCCTCTCGATGTTTTGCCTTAACTCACTGTATTTAAGTACAGAAAAACTCATTGGTACAGTCTGGATGTTACTAGAAGCACTCAGTCACCACGGCTCTCGTGTGATCATAATCTATATGTTTAAATGTACTACCAAATTTACGACAGTGAAACCTTGATAACACCTAGTGTTATAATAAAGATAATGAATGACTACAAAAAACCCCTTGATTATACCCAATACGTTCCATGGTTATAGCATGGAAATAGGAAGCAAAGGTATATCTGTGACGTCATGTGAAGGAGCCTGTGACGTCACTGCTTTTCGAATACATAGTTCCAAGGGAATTCTGTTGCATGAGAGTTTACTGGACCTATTTTATATATACGACTATATTTTTGATGTTTCCCCTCACCAAAAATCTCTATATGTATATACATACATATCATCACGCCTAGTCCCTAACGGGGTAGGCAGAGGGTATAGAGCGCCAGTTCTCTCTAGATATACCTCTTTCTCTCTCTCAATTTATTATATATACATATATACCTAAACGACGTTTAGTATCAAGTGTTAAAAGGCTTTAATGATTACACGTCACCAAAGAAAGTAAGTTAAATGAATATGAACAATAATCAGTGAATTTATATAAACTGCAAACAAGAAGTGTAAAGCAAATTTACCCTAAAGCCGAGTCGACTGTCTAGATCTTTGTAACTTCAAATTAATTTTGTTGAAGTTCTTACTAATGACGTGGCATAGGCGATTTATTTCGAAATAATAATCCCTTTCGAAATAAGAGACCCTCGCGGAGTAGGCAGAGGTAGTAATGTTCTCTCTTACAGATATAAACATCTCTCTTTATTTGTAAACACAGTGTAAAGCGTAAATTGTAATTATTTTGTTAATTCAGTTATCTTCACTCCTTCCCACAAAGGTCCTGAAGGGGTATGCAGAGATGTATAAATAGTACCAACACACCCACTTTCCGCCAGAGATATATTTTAGCAACGTGACAGGTGGCGAGTCCATCGCCGTTACTCAAGCACGACTATACATACACGCCTTTGAATTTATTCTCAAATATGAGTAGGTTTCCTATAGATATTTTCCTTCACCGTAGAACCAAAAGCTCTTTGATGAATTATGGCCAGTAGACTAAACCAATCACAGACGGACAAACAAAACACTATACAAAACTTTATCTTAATACAAAATCTCATCCCGTATGAAACCATTTCAGAATAATAATAATAATAATATATCCTCACGCCTTCCCACAAGGGTCCCCGAAGGAGTAGGCAGATGCGTATAGGTAATACCCACACACCCACTTTCCGCCAGAGGTATATTAGGTGCCAACGTGACAGATGGCGAGTCCATCGCCGTTACTCAAGCACGACTATACATACGCCTTTGAATTTCTTCTCAGACGTATATCAGAATATCCTGGTCAATATAATAACGATAATGCCATTGGCGAATCCAAGTTGACCTGATCTCAAACTAAGCAAAACTTGTACTACGGGAACTAGGTAATAGTGTACTTACTGTATACGTAGACATACTCAAATATATAGAACATTCAGGACTGAGGAAAAATATTCCACTCCAACGGGAATCGAACCTGCGGTCAGAACCCTGACCACTATAACAAACTAATAAGATAACGTTTGAATGTTTGCGTTCTTGATAGTTGTAATTATGTGTGAATAACATCTGGTCTTTAGAACATAATGTTCTAATGAATAAATACATATTGTATTAAACTACAAAAAATCGTTTAATTGGTTCGTACAGTACCATCTTGATTTCATTTCTAGATACACTGTCAAGTAAATTACACCAACTACGATATACTTATTTGTACAGCCCGTCGTGACTCATTAATTGAGGGGTGTAAATTTAATATAAGTTAATCAAAGCTTAGTATTTTAGCACACATTTTAAGTACACATATTATAAGCCGTTTATTGAAGAACATACTTAAATGAACTCTCTCACAATGGTCAAAATTCAACTAGCGCCAAACTTTTATCCAAAGTGATATACAATATATACTCAAAGCAAGATAGCATTACTCAAAGCAAATATTGCACTGACCCTTCACCTTTTAAATACTAGAAATGCGGCTGCTATTGTATTATGTGCCGGCGTGGCCGGCGTGTTTCCAGAGTGACGTCATCGATCTCATATTCAATTAGTACATGATTTTAATTACTAAGCCCTACGTCTCATTCTCTCCACCAACATTTTAGTACTCCAACAACTTTCTCTTAAGAAACAAAAGCACCGCGAAACACAAAACCGGCCCGCGGCATGCAACACAATATCTATAATAAATTTAAAACACAAATTCCACTTGTAAATGTATTTATTAACTAGACTTACCGACAATATATCGTTCTTCAGACGCAACGAAAGTTCAATCGATTTCACATTATAACTGGAAAGTTTCACTCGAAAAGTGCTCACCTGAGATCGCGCTTATAGAGTACTGGTATCATGTTCGTAAGTGGCAGCGGTGGAGCTAGGCGGGCGCGGGGTCGCTCGCGGCGTGCGCATCGCGGCGCGGCTCGGGCGGGCGCGAGGCAGCTCGGGCGGGCGCGAGGCTGCGGCGCGGTCGGCACGGGCGACCGGCGCGGGACCAGAGCCGGACTGGCCTGGGCGGGGGCCGCGCCGCCGCGTAACGCTGCCCTAAATTCGCGTTACAAGCGGCACAATAATTGTCGTACTGCCTGCAGCCGCGGCACAGCCTATCGATTCGCCCCAACGCACGTACGTTTCGTGAAAGTAAAAAGTTAACTCGATCGAATACGATGCGGTCAACTGTTCGCTGACGAAAACGTGGTTACTGACGTTTTCTAGGTCACAAAGTTAACTTAAAAGTAATTCTTATTGATTTGTTATCCGAGAGGTTGCATTTAAGCTGTCATGGAATATTATATATAGGTCTAAAATAAATAAAAAAAGACCGAAAAGAATTACAGCTTCTATCTTTATTTCTTTTGTCATCTCTTCCATGGATTGCAATATAAATGTATCTTGATGTGGGATCGGGAATATTTCACAATATAAAATTACTTTTGCTATTCAAATCTTCGCGTAAATGCATGCTACGATTTATGCATGTCTCCGTAGCTCATCTCCTGCTACGCGCTGTTTGCGATGCTACGAAGCTACTACGAATAAACACGAGAAAAGCTGCAAATAATACATATTTATAAATGTGCGACATGACAAAATAAAACCATAACAAAGACTTCATATCTTACGGATGGATATTACGTATAACAATGTGTCAACGTATAACTCGAAATTCGTATAATCGAAATAATAATATATCGAAACTCGAAACTCGTATAACTCGAAATTTTGTTATACGTAACGTAACAACGTATAACAAAATATCAAGTATGTGTAATAAGTCGTAGTAGATACTTTTTCAAATAGTATGAATGTAGGTAATAATATTTAACACCTGGTAATGCAGGTGGCCAGAAAATGGCAAAACTTGTTCACCAAAAATGGTACTTTCATTATTTCATAAATCACTTTCCATCATCAATCTTTTCGTAGAAAAGTATAAAATAAATTCCTATTGGAATGTTTATCTCTTTCTTTGGGTTGATCCCTTTAATACGACGAGTATACTACCTCTTTTAAGTCGGCTAAAAATAAAAAGAAACAAAGTTTAATTTTGATAATAATTATTCAGTACGAGTTATAACTACTTACGGCGATGGACTCACCATCTGTCACGTTGGCACCTAATATACCTCTGGCGGAAGGTGGGTGTGTGGGTGTTACCTATACACCTCTGCCTACCCCTTCGGGGACCCTTGTGGGAAGGCGTGAGAATATATTATATTATTATTATTATAGTTATTAACTTATAATATTGGCAAAACTAACTAAATTTCCGCGTGTAAAAAGCAATTTCTATCTCTTTCTATGGATTGTTTCCTTTAAATACGACAAGTATAACACCTTCTTAAAGTCGCCAAAAATAAAAGGGAACATATTTTAATATTGATAATAAATATTTAGATCGAGTTATGATTTGGCTAAACTAACAAAATTTCAGTATAATTTCGGACGTAATTGAAAACTACAGAGAAATCTCCACATAGTACGTAGCGGGACAGCATCGACCGTGGTCACTGCGGTCGATTTGACCACAAGTGGCGTGTTAACACTTCGCGTGCTGGCCGTGCGTGTTGCCTCATACTTTGTTTGTGATTCTTGAAATGCGAACCAACAGTGCCGTGGGCTAATGTGACCAACGACGTCGCCTATGTGTAATTCGGTCACTCAGGCCGTACATCAAGGCTTGTGGGCTTCACACTTGGCAGGGTAGCAGGACATATCCATTATTTCATGCATCCTACTAATATTATTAAGACGGCTGTCTTTTATATATAATGTGCAACGTCAGAGCTTCTACTGCAGCCATTTTGTGTGATTAATACTTTTTATCATGAATATATCTACTGGTCTATAAACGTTATAACTTCTTAACTTAGGGCCATAATTTATCCAATTAGTAGTATCATACATAAGCGCACGTTATCCACAATCGTAAAGTAATCGAAGATAGCAACAATTATACCTATCTATAGTTTTGGTGATTTAGTTCAAAATGCTTTTGTTGAGATCTTAGGCGATTCCACACTAATTGAACTAGTTCCAAACTAAGCAAGCGTGTACTAAGGGAATGAGACAAATATTCCCGTTCTTATACAGATATACAAAGTACACATACCAAGGCTTAGGTTCGCCCTCAGCAGGAATCGACCTTAAATCTTCGTAGATCAGACAGGAATCAAGTATAAAGATATATCCTCACCTTCTCTTCGTAGGTAGGCAGAGTTTTATAGGTAGTGGCCCACACACCCACTTTCCGCCAGAGATATAATATATAGTATAAAGATCTGTGTTTAATATCAAACTCGGTTCCAACGGGCTGTGCTTTCTCCCGTAAAGTCACAAGATACTGCTCATCATACCTTAATACGCTCACCCTAAGGTCCATTCTTAATATTACATACATATTATTGTCACGCCGAGTCGCTCACGAGATTTGCAAAGAGAGTATTCCTAATATTGGTGATATCATTTCATAATTTCGATGAATATAAAGAGACCTTCATTTCTGACTTATTAGGCTATGCGATGGCGATGGACTCGCCATCTGTCACGTTGGCACCTAATATACCTCTGGCGGAAAGTGGGTGTGTGGGTATTACCCATACACCTCTGCCTACCCCTTCGGGGACCCTTGTGGGAAGGCGTGAGGATATTTATTTATTATAACAGTCGAGGGTAATGTCAGAATTTCGAAAGACGCTATTTAGCATTAGAGGTTTTGTTCGTCAATTCTTCCGTTTCCGAGTAGTTCTGGAGAATGCTGAGTCCAAACGAAATCAGCTTCGTTATATTCTGAGCTTATTGTATTAAAAAATCTACATCAAAAGAGAAAAAGCGTACAACTCGCTCTGCCTACCACGTGCCCCGTGACTGTCTCCAGCGTAATCATTTATATTCAAGTATAGATAGTAAAGGAGAAATGTCCTATGTCACAGCATATAATTAAAATACTCGTTCTTATAAAACACCTTAATTTATTACACATTGTATCATGTTAAAGCTACGGTAAAGGGTCAGATGGTTCGCCAATATTTCAGTATAAGGAAGGCATTGTTGAACATTTTGTCACATTCCACCTACGCTCCATTAAACAGACTCCTAATTTAGATGATTTGCTGAGACGTCTGAACGCCATTGTTGAAGTAGTTGAGGACCATGTTGAACCAGGTCTGGAGGGTAGCCATCATACCGGGATCTTCAGGTGCGTTAACAGAGACCTGAACGAGTCCGTCGTTGTAAACTTCTCCATTAGGGAGCTGCGCCACTGGTGTAGGAATTACTTCGGGCTGTTCGACCACGGCCACGGGCTGTGCTTCGGGTGCAGCGACGACTTCTGGGGCTCCGGGGGAGGGGAGGACAATGGGTGCAGGCACAACTTCAGGGGAGGCAGGGGAGGGGAGGACAATAGGTGCAGGCAACACTACTTCTGGTGCTGGTGCTTCAGGAAGGACCACAGGTTCGGGGACAATCACGGGAGTAGGGGCATCGGGTAAAAGAATAGGCGCGGGAACAATGACCTCAGGAGTGGGAGCTTCGGGTAAGACGATAGGTACGGGGAGGATAACTTCTGGGGCAGGCGCTTCAGGAAGGACCACAGCTTCGGGGACTGATCCAACAACCTCAGGGGTGGGTACTTCGGGCAAGATGACGGGTTCAGGAACTAAAGTGGCCTCGGCAGCAACAGCAGCCTCAGCGATGCCGACAGCGGTCAAAGGATGCAGCAGGTTTGTAGCAGACGCCAGTTCACCATCCACGTGTTTGTTCAGAGTAATGTCAACGATATCTCCAAGCTCTAGAGGTTCGCCCTGAGGTACACCGTTCACGATCATTTCCACAGCCTGGCTGTCATCAGGGGTGGGGGCAGCGACCGCCGCCGCGACCAATAAAGCAAGCACCAAGAACTTCATGATTCAACCTAAAAAAAAGAGTTTCGTAATTAAATCATTACTTTATCATAGAACAGAAGAATAAAATAATTCCTATACAGTTGTATGCGCGAATGACCCATTACGTCAATCTGACAGCTAGTGAAAAGAATAAAAATATGACAGTTAGTTCACCTGCGCAAGTGCGTTGGCTCCGAAGGTTTTGGGAGTTATGCAGAAACTATTTGGTGGCTGAAGATATAGTTTTTATCGATTCGACCCCGGTAGTATATTCTACGTGTTGTGGATTTGCGTTAATATCCCAATAAAATAATCTTAGATAATTTATAAGCAATGCACGATTATGATACTTTATGTATTGTAATATTTAATACATCTGATACTTTATAATTAATGATTTATTTATTTTCAATCAATAACCCGCCAAATTCTATGTTGAAAATTAAGTATATATATTAAAAAAACATATTGTATACAAAGCAGTTCATCCACTTGAAAAATATGTCTAAGTGTCTGTTTGTAAAATTAATATTACCGCTTCTTACTAAATTAATTTGAATGTTTACACGATACCTATATTTTCCGTGTGTTGGCAGCATAATGGGTTTAATCTCTCTGCTTCCAACACAATGTAACAATCCTCCCCCCTCCCCAAGGAGCTCATTACTGGAAACCTTATTCATCGCGTAGGAACAACACAAAAAATTGTGTTATTTGGCTACGGACTTCTATAAGGTGGAGGTCCTGCCCCAGTCGTGTAGCTCCGAATTCGAACGGGAAACCCGTTATGCCCTACCTCTCTCGTAATAAGGAGTAACTTTTATTTTGCTGTTGGCTTTTATTTTAGAATCTGAACAAAAAATACTCGCCTATTTTCGCTATAAAATAGGTAAGTGATGACTACGAGTATCAAAAATATTATTTATCATCGTCCAATGCTCGAGCTTAGACAGTTTTTATTAGTTATTGTTGGAGTGATAAGATTCCAGAGGAACAGATTAATTTTTATGATCATAATTAAGAGTAGGTTGTAAGGATATAATGCGTACCTTTTACTATTCCTTACAAAATATTACACAGTCACGTGCAGTGCTAACACTCCAGAGAAAATATATGAAGTTATGATGCAGTGATAACATTTCCACCGAAAAAGTATATCAAACAAATTTTATGAATAAATATATATATAATTATTCATTGAGTCGTGGTGGCCGAGTGGTTCGAGCAGTTGCCTGCGACGCAAAGGTCGCAAGTTCGAATCCCGACTATACCAATGAGTTTTTCTGAACTTAAGTACAGTGATTAGTCACACCACGAGCTTTACGGTGAAGGAAAACATCGAGAGGAAACCCGCATACGTCTGAGAAGAAATTCAAAGGCGTATGTATAGCCGTGCCTGAGTAACGGCGATGGACTCGCCATCTGTCACGTTGGCACCTAATATACCTCTGGCGGAAAGTGGGTGTGTGGGTATTACCTATACACCTCTGCCTACCCCTTCGGGGACCCTTGTGGGAAGGCGTGAGGATTTTATGAATAAAAACATAGTTTATTGATAAAATCAAAATTTATTCATATGATTACTTAAACAAAATAAATAAATTAAACTTGTAAATATACCAGATTCGTTATAACATTATAAACATACTATTTGTTGGGTGTAATTAGAACTAGCACGGGGGTGAACTTAGGGTCCCAGGACCCATCATTCTTAGACCTTGGGGTTAGATCTCCGCTCTTTTCAGTGTCAGAAATAGTTTGGAATACATCATGGAACTTCTTCCCCAGACTGTCGTCAGCAATTGCTGCATCTACGTCATCAATGGAACTGCCTGAGGGTATGACTTGTTTTCCACTGGTGTATGGCGTTTCCTTCCCATACTGAAGGTCCATGTAATCATTGAGCAAGCCTTCGATAACCTTCTTAGGCGTTGGGTTGACCGTCTTGTCTTGGATAGCTTCCGATACTTCGTTGATAGTCACCGATGGCAGAGACATAGTGAAGAGTCTGTTGGAACAATCAATACAAATATAATGCATACATACATACATATCATCACGCCAGGTATATCACGGGGTAGGAAGAGAGTATAGAGCGCCAGTTCTCTCTAGACTTACATACCTCTTTCGCTTCGTCCACAGTCATCAGTCTCTTCATACATGCTCGTCGGTTTCGAGTACTCTTAACTTTCCCGTCCTTGGGAATAATATATATCCTATAATATATAATAATAATATATATCCTCACGCCTTCCCAAAAAGGTTCCCGAAGGGGTAGGCAGAGGTGTATAGGTAATACCTAAACACCCACTTTCCGCCAGAGGTATATTAGGTGCCAACGAGACAGATGGCGAGTCCATCGCCGGTACACAAGCTCATATGTATACATAATATAATGAAAATGTTACGGATCGCTGTCTGTACATGGAAGATATATGAGAAAAAATATTATTGGGACTTTTATCAACGCAAATAGCACCCAAAACAGTGGTTGTTTTTGTCTGTTTGTCTGTGCGTTTGTGCACGCTCATCTCAGAAATGGCTTATCTGAATAACATGTGGTTTTCACTCATATATTGCGGTAAGCTTTACTTAACATATCCAAAATAAACCAAAAGATATATCCCAAGAAAAGATGCCTAAAGTCACAATTCCACGCGGACGAAGTCGTGGGCACAGCTTGTCATATAATATAAATGTTGAATTGACTTGAAGAGTCACAGCCGAATTCTGCTAAAGCAGGATAGCGGTATCACGTGATCAATCTATTTTAAAGATCTTCAAGAAAGTTGTGTAGAGATTCTTGCCAGTTGAGGTACATGCGAATGATATTGGTGTTAGATGCGTGCATAGGTTGCGGTAACCGCTTACCATTTGTTGCCCTATCTTTTCCTATCTAGCCGAACTAATGCAATCAATGTATAGCAATTTGAATACGTGTAAGAAGTTGATACCTATGTTTACATTAAACAACTTTGATTTGATACCTACTATCGGAATCACCCGGACCTGCCGTATACAGGAAGAGAATTTTCAGTGATAAGGGGAACATGACACTACTTATGAAATATGATAATAAATACTAAAATAGGATTCTTTTATGCTTTAATTAACATTCCTAGTTACAGTGCGTGATATAAGAGAGGTAGGGCATAACGGGTTTCCCGTTCGAATTTGGAGCTGCCCGACTGGGGCAGGACCTCCGCCTTATAGAAGTCCGTAGCCAAATAACAATTGTTTTTGTTGTGCTCCTGCGCGATTAATAAGGTTTCCAGTAATTAACTCCTTGGGGAGGAGGAAGGATTGTTATATTATATAGCATTATGGGACTCATGCTATGGAATATAACAATCTGACAATAATCTGCTGCCAACTCAGTATAACTCTCCGAACACAGAGTGGCAACGCGCAAGTGATACTTCGGTATTGTAAACGTAAATAGCGTTGCCCATCGGGTGGGCCGTATCCTTGTTTGCCACTCTTATTGTATAAAATAATAATTATAATAATCTCAACTTAAAGAAAAACCTAAGCACAAGCTGCCGCATCATCGTCCATAATACGGTAGGTACTTAAAACGAATTTGCCCATATGTTTAACAAAAAAAAAAACAATTGAAGTATGACGTTTCGTATTTCAAAATATTATTATTTACAACACTTTGATATGTAACCAGTTTATACGATGTTAATTTAAATTAATTCTAGCAATAAAACAAACGTACAGATAAGATATAACCATGGATATCAGGAGCAATAATTTATAATGACATTTGATAAAAAAAAGTAGCACTTTACCCTTTGCTATAATGAAAGAGGTTGGTTGTGATGAGTTAGTGGTACTTACGATTTAGAGAAAGGCTTACACTTGGACTTACGAACTGTTAGCGTGGACTGATATGCAACCACGTAGCCAGTATATATAAATCACGTGTAATCAGAGCTGTCAAGATATCGAGCTCGGTGTATCAACTATTGATAAAATCACCACACTCGCTGATATGACATCATGGGTATTGGTAAAAATTTCACATGATTCAGACCACAAGTGGATTCGCAAAAAAAAAAATCACACGAATTTAGGTCATACAATTACGTTACATTTTATTGGGAAAGCAATTACGTGTCGAATGATAGAGGTAACGATAAGATAAGGCAACATGCAGACAGAAAATGCTAGTCTTACCTGATAAGTCTAACTTTACATTAGTAATATTAATTTGACATCAAATTGCTTTTAAAAAGCAAGACAGATGAAAGTAGCCCAGAAGCTTTTTTTTTATTTATCTCGTAGCCAGAGATCGCATACTTAAATGCCTCCAGCCCTGCACTTCGTAGGCGCTAAGAAAACACCGTTAAAGTTATCCGCTTTGGGCCTAGGACTTTTGCTTACAGCGTTCCAGATTTTCAAGCTAGGAAATGGTCGAAAAGCCTAAGGTCGATAAGCCTAGGCTAGGCGGTTAATAGGAACTGCTAAGCAAACACAGCTGCGTTTATGATTCGCTAGCTAAGGAGATGGGCTGGGCTGGTACATATTATGTAGATATTTTGGATACGGAAAAGAATTACCTATTCGCTGAACGAATTCACATATATCATGTGTGAAGAAGACAGTAGTAGGTGTTGAGATTAATAAGATATTTCCTTTTATTTAAACATTTTCGTATTAGGCAAAACTGTAATGATAGTTACAAGTGGGAGTAAGTAAATCAATACGTATACTTTGTCATACCGCAGCGGGTACTAGCCCTACTTATTGGGTGTGTTCTTTTTCCGATGACATGTCTGTCAATCTCTTTTCAATCTCATCATTGGCACTATTTCACAAATTATCGCAGTAGTTTCCTTCACGCTGGCGTCACTTTATTTTTTAATATATGGCAGTTACAAAGCTTTATATAAAAATCGACAAACGAAAATGATAAAATTAACCGGGTTCCTTTTTTGCCACTCGCTACGGAACCCTAAAACTGCCCTTCAATTGAACCCATCGTGTCACATTGTGAACTCGATACGTTAGTATTACAGTATGCATTGTAATCTTTGGTCATGATGTTCAGATGACATATCTACAGTGAGAATTCCGAACGTCAAATTGACTTGTCAATCTATACTCCAATCTTATCCTGCTTGCGGACTTTCGCAATGTCTCACAATAGAAGAGTGTTCTTTGTTTAAACATAGATATCTATTGAAAAGACACAAATTTCAATTAATCTCGGATTTTTTATAGCAATCTTAAGCTGTACTTAATGGGCCTGAGAAGATGTAATAAAATGATATGTAACTTAAGATAAAATCACGATTAAGGGATTTCTTTCCTTCTTAAAATCCTATAAACTAGTCACTGACAAATTACCACAATAGCACCATTTTGCTATTTGATTGATTTTCGCTAAAAACTGCCCAAAAATGCTACATGGCCCTAAATTACCTACAGATATAAATGTAGTAGATATAAGTACTCCGTGTAATTAAATCCCTAGCTACATATGTGTCACAACGAGGTGTCCCGTTGTAAATCGGAGTTGACTGAATTGGAGCAGTACTCCTCCACCTTACGAAAAGCTATTAGCGAAATTGGATAGTATTTTGTTTTTATGATGAGTAAGACACTCGGGCAGATGGGCTGTCGTATTTTACGCCAATACATACTCCATTCAAAATTACGCCTGCAACGAGTGATACGCCTGCAATAGTGAATAAGCAAATAGGAGTAGGCGTAGCGTTTGCTGTCAAGGATTTGCTGACGCTGTATGCATTATTAGGGTACGTATATTTATATTTTTAATTCTAAGGGTGCCATTAGATACATACATACATATCGCCACGCGAGTTCCTAACGGCGTAACCAGTGGGGATAAAGCGCTGATGGCCTCTAGACTTACATAATTACAAATACTGATTAATATGGGTACATGTTGTTGAATTCATAATTACCATACGAATAATTTGACTGAGCTGGCGCTCTACTCTTTCTGCACGCCGAGTCCCTAACAGGGTAGCTGTTAGGGACTCGGCGTGATGATATGTACGTATGGATACTTCTTCTAAAATGTTGGGACGAAACGGTTTCTATAAAGTGTTGGGGTTGGTTATTTATATATTTCTGTGTTACCAGTAAAGTAAAACTTTTTGTTCGAATAAAAAGTTGAAAAATACTCATAGCGCCATCTAGCGCCAAAATGGGCCTCGGTTTGAATTATTAGTCAAAGTTAGGTTTTAGCAATTGTCAAAGAGCCAAACAAGCTACGAACGATTTAGAATTCAATAATTTTCCACAGATGTCGTTTTATCAATTCTGTTTCCAGATACATATTATACCATAGGCTATCAAGCCAAAATGGTATTAGGAAAATACTTTAACGATTTGGAGGAAATATTGTATGCATTGTACTATAATTATTTTCTGAGTATATTTAGCTAAGTTTCAATTAGAGCAGAGTACTCTTATCGTGCTTAACTCAGTTGGTTAGTTAGGGTTGTCAATAAGTCTATACCGGATACACATATAACAGTACAAGATGTACGACATAAGTTTATCAGACAAAATTCATTGGTACAAGCTGCCAGGGTTAGGACTAGCGATCTTGATTTACTCTGGAATAAATAGGAATGTAAACACAAGCGTACAAATAAAATTATCTATTTAAAGTCGGTTTCATTTTACAAATCAGCTCAGTACAAATAGTCGGAGTATTTATAAAGGATGACAAGTTTAGATTGGAGAATCTTAAGCGTTGACGGCGATAATGTCAATGGGGTTGGGGTTGACCACGCTGACGGATTCGGGGGCAATGACGGTTTCGGGGTCAGGCTGGAGACCGGGGTTGACAACCATCTCGGGGTCGGGCTGAAGTCCGGGGTTCTCGGGGCTTACGACAACGGGGCTGGGGACAATGGGGCTGTTGTCTACGATGATGACGGACTCGGGGGCTTGTCCGATGACCACAGGGGTGGGGATGATCTCGCCACCTTCGACAACGTTGACGGGCTCAGCAGCTTGGTCCACGACGGTAATAGGCTGGGGAGCATCTTCAATGACGACTGGAGCGGGAGCAACTATGGCGGGGCCAGCGGGTACATCAGCGGAAGACTGAAAAACATGGTCCCATTAAAAACGTGTTCACACTTTCCCTTATTTAAAATATTGTATGCCTTCACGCGCTCTCATAAGGAGAGTTATACCACTAAAAGCACTCTCATTTCGCTGAAGACATATTTAGGTGCCAACGTAACAGATAGCGAGTCCATCTCCGTTTCTTTAGCACGACTCCACATACATACATATATAACATCACTCCGAGTCCCTAACCAGGAAGGCAGAGAGAATAAAGCGTAATTTATCTCTAGACTTGCATACCTCTTTCGCTTCGTCCACATTCATCAGTCTCTTCATACGTGCTCGCCGGTTTCGAGTGCTCTTGACTAAGGTAAAGCTTGTGATATATTCCTTAGTTCAGACAAAAGTCATTGATTGTGCAGGCGAAAACTTGAACCACTTGCCAACTAAGGCTCTTCTCTTAATAAATTATTTAATGTCCGGACACGTCGATCATATAACGTACCTGCTTGATGTTGATGATGATTTGGACAAGGGGGCTGGAAGGAGCAGCGGGTGCGATGGGGGCAGCGTCGACGGGGGCAACGATGACGGGAGAAGCGTCAACGATCTCGGGAATGACGGGGACCTCAGCCTCGACGACGGGGAGGAGACCAGCGGGGGTAGCGATGATGGTAAATTCCTGGAAAATATAATGATGAACATTTTATTACCGGTAAAAATCTATATATATATGAATGTTTGTCTGTATCTCCTTTTTAGAATCGTAAACGACTGGACCGATATTTTATGAAATTTTCCGTGTTTCTTCAGGTGAATTCGAAAATAATAATAATAATAAATACCTGGGACAATTCCACACAAATTGACCTAGATCCAAATTAAGCAAAGCTTGTGTTATGGTAACTAGACAACGATATATTTACTTATATAGATAGATATTCGTGTCCATCACACAAATATAATGGTTTGGATGCACATTGGGTCCGTGGCTATTATTTTTCACCTAAGCATGTTGTATAGTGAATGTTGAAAAAGTTCAACAATATTTTGGAAGGTACATACCATCTGCTCGCCAGAGATGAGGGCTTCCATAATGTGGTTTAGAGCGTCAACCAGGTAAGGGACCAAGACAGGGCTGGTTTCGGGGCTTTCCAGAGCGTTGGAGATCTCGGCAAGGGTCCAGAAGCTGAGGTCTTGGGCGGGGACAACGGTGGAAGCGCCAGCGACGGCCTATAAAACATCAAATAGGCTTCTAGAATCGTTGAAGAGAATGAAGTAGAATCAAAGACAAAAGGAGTTTAATTTTACTTGGCACCTAATATACCTCTGGCGGAAAGTGGGTGTGTGGGTATTACCTATACACCTCTGCCTACTCCTTCGGGGACCCTTGTGGGAAGGCGTGAGGATATAATAATTTTATTTATCGAAGAAGAAGTTAAGTTGGGCAAAACTAGAGGTCTTATGATTCGGAGAGACGAATAAATTTATAGTTGGTATTTATTTTTTAGGATAATTTTGATACTGGACTAGATTATAGTCTTTTCACTCATAGTCCTAAATTAAAATTGGTGGCAAGAAAGTATCGGTGAAAGAAATGCAGTAGAATGATGTGTTCAAATGCTTTCATTTCTACCCCTAGGCTCTAGGCACTACAAAAAGAGTTGATATATTTTAGCTCCTACAATTCGATTCGGGCTAATGTCTTCGTAACTTACTGTATACAGGTCACTTCTAAATCCAAAAAACTACTTTCAAGAGAGCGCATTAGAATTTGTGTATTAGCAAATATCGCTAGAGTTTCCTTATTATCAACCTCAATTAATACCGAGACCTATAACATCAGCTATGTACTTACGACGGGAGCACCGGAAGCGAGAGCGTCCATCATTTGGTTGAGCGCCTGCTCCAGACTGGGAAGGAGTGCAGGGTTGGTCTCAGGGTTCTGTATGGCATCAGAGAGCTGAGCCAAGGTCCAGCCGGAGTAGTCAGTGCTGGGAATACCCACAGTGACGATATCCTGACAATAGAAATTGTCGAATTAAGTAATGTTCAGGTATATTTTAGAACTTGGTTCTGTAGGCAAACTTGAACTCGGTAAGTAAGAGGTACAAAAGTATCATTTTGTACTATTATCTTAGTTTCTGGGTTGGCGAAACTATTTTCATGACAAAATAACGTACAAGCTGTTCTCCGGCGAAGATGGAGGCCATCATCTCGTTGAGGGCATGTTCAAGGTAGGGGACGTATGCGGGGCTGGTGTGGGGGCTCTGGATAGCCTCCGACAGCTGGTGAAGGGTCCAGCCAGATGGTGACCCGCAGGTCACCGCGACCAGGGCGGCGAATACAGCGAAGAATTTCATTATTGCTGATTTTATGCTGAAAAGAGTATATGAAAAATTTTAAAAATAACCAGATTTTAGTCTCCTTGCGTGTTATTTGCATTTTAGGTCATCAAACAGGCAAAGAAAAATCCAATCCTAAGGTGATGCTGTCAAGGCAGTAAGAAATGGTTACCCTTCTGCCTACACAGCAATTGCTCTCAATAATGAAGTGCAGCAAGTGATATTGCAAAGGGTTTCATCACATAAAACTCTATGACCCTTAATGGCTAAAAAGAAGATGTAAGTTGGTGATGATGAAGGAAACTATTAGTTAAGAGTCTCGCTCACCCCTGAGATTCAGTAAAAAATTACTACTTTAAAAAAATTTAGGTATTTTAACCCAATACATTTTGGAGGATATTTTTGTTATACCACTCGTGTGGCAAACAAGCATCCGGTCCGCCTGATGGTAAGCGGTTACCTCCTATGAACACCAAGGGTATTACAAGCGTATTGAATTTTAATGAATGTGTAAATATTGCTACTCACTCACCTGCCACTGAACAATTTGCTTCATCCTCATTGTGTTCAATATTTATACCATTGGTTTCAGATAAAATAACAACTCTATCAGAACAAAGTTTATTGCTTTATCGTCGTATCAAGTGGGCATAAGTAACGGTTATAAGCTATAATCCTGAAAGCTGAACGATAACTAATATCAAATTCACTCACCAATTTACACGTTTATAATAATAATAATATATAATTATAATAATAATAATACGTTTAGTGCTTGTAATGTTCTTTAAGGCCACGAGTGTGATAGATGTTTCCGTTGTTGTTTTCTATCGGCTCTGAAATACATACATACATCGCGATCCGTGGTGGCCGAGTGGTTCGAGCAGTAGCCTGCGACGCAAAGGTCGCAAGTTCGAATCCCGACTGTACCAATGAGTTTTTCTGAACTTAAGCACAGTGGTTAGTCACACCACGAGCTTTACGGTGAAGGAAAACATCGAGAGGAAACCTGCATCCGTCTGAGAAGAAATTCAAAGGCGTATGTATGGTCGTGCTTGAGTAACGGCGATGGACTCGCCATCTGTCACGTTGGCACCTAATATACCTCTGGCGGAAAGTGGGTGTGTGGGTATTATCTATACACCTCTGCCTACCCCTTCGGGGACCCTTATCCAAGAGGTGTATAGGTAGTACCTACACACCCATTTCCGTCAGAGGTATAATTTAGGTGCCAACGTGACAGATGGCGAGGCCGCCGCGTTACTCAATCACGAATACGCCTTTGGATTGCTTTCCAGACGTATGCAGCTCTAGATGTTTTCCTACACCGTAAAGCTCGTGGTGTTACTAATCACTGTACCTACTTAAGTTCAGAAAAACTCATTGGTACAGGGATTCCCATCCAGCATCGTTCGGGATAAATAGCTCTGGACATTGATCGCAGTAGCATAGCAGCGGTGAAGACGTTACGCCAATCGAAAAGCTATATTTTGATGTGAAACATCTATAGCCGCACGTAAAACCGATTTCTGGCGTGGCGACGCATGCCGTGGCGACGCGTCGCCATACCTCAGTTACGTCTGAGAAGAAATTCAAAGGCGTATGTATGGTCGTGCTTGAGTAACGGCGATGGACTCGCCATCTGTCACGTTGGCACCTAATATACCTCTGGAGGAAAGTGGGTGTGTGGGTATTACATATACACCTCTGCCTACCCCTTCGGGGACCCTTGTGGGAAGGCGTGAGGATATATTATTATTATATATTATTATATAAATATTCCTGAGTGTTGAGTTTTGGAAACACCAGGAACAACACTACCCGGGAGTAGAGGAACTTGGTCGTGATCTCCTGTAATGTATGCACCGCCCAACGCGAGATCTTTAGCTCTACTGCTCTTCAGTTGCTCGTATGCCAATCAGACGCACACGTGGAGGCATACACTATTTTAAGTATTTAATACTTATAATAGTGTATGCCTTTATTACTTAATTGTAGTTATAGCCGTGGTGCCCGAGTGGTTCGAGTAGTTTCCTGCGACACAGAGATCGCAAATTTGAATCCCGTCTATACCAATGAGTTTTTCTGAACTTAAGTACAATGATTAGTTACATCACGAGCTTTACGGTGAAGGAAAACATCGAGAGGAAACCGTCTGAGCAGCAATTCAAGGGCGTATGCATAGTCGTGCTTGAGTAACGGCGATGGACTCGCCATCTGTCACGTTGGCACCTAAAATATTGCGGGAAGTGGGTGTATGGTCACTACCTTTACCTCTTCAGACATACAGCACTGCCTACCCCTTCGGGAACCCTTGTGGAAAGGCGTGAGGATGTATTATTTGTATAGCAGAATAGTTTTCTTTTTTGAGTAACTAAAAATTACATATCAGGGTGGATTTTGAACATGGATTCATGATTTTATTTCAGAAACTAAATATAATATACATATTTAGCTGCCTCCTTTAACGCTACATGTTTTATTTTTATATAAGGCATAATATTATGTTTACGCCAATGAAAGCGTAAGTTATATAATTGTACCTATTTTAAATAATTTGCTTATTCATTTGTTTTTATTTTCTATAAACAGGATTTTTTTGTCGACCATTTTACAATACCTTACCTAGTCTATTTTATTAAGCTAAATAAAAAAATCTTTTTCATATAATAACCTCCCAAATGTAGGGACTGACTGTACGGGCCTGGCAATAAAAAGGCCATAATTTTTTAATCAAATGTTTAGTAGTTCAACGGGCAAACGAAATTAGATCTATGATATAGCATGTCATGTATTATCTGTACAGCTGTAAATGTGGTCGACCTATTTAGTAGAAGATCCGACCTAAGTCGACCTTCACCGAGCTGATAATAGAACGAAACATATTTTATCATGAATTTAGTATATTAGAAAACATATTAAAAATGGGTTGGCTAAAAAAATCCTGGACAGACTATTTTTAATTATTTTTCAAAATATTATGATTTTTGATTAAATGTTGCAACATCAGGATAATTAAAAAATATATATATCGTCATAAGCGCTGTTTTATTGCGAACACGTTGATATAGGGATATTTTAATTTCAATGCGCTTGGAAATGTGTGACAGAGAGATCCTCGGTGTGTTAACTATGGAGGGTAGAGGTACCTCTACTACCCTTCATATAGTAAACAAATGTTGCAACATTTAATTAAAAATCATTTTTTGAAAAATAATTAAAAATAGTCTGTCCAGGATTTTTTTAGCCAACCCATTTTTTATATGTCTTCTAATATACTAAATTCACGATAAAATATGTTTCGTTCTATTATCAGCTCGGTGAAGGTCGACTTAGGTCAGATCTTAGACTAATTTACATATCGAGTTCCTGGAACGGTAGTTTCGAAACGTTTTCATTATGCGGTTATAATTATGCTCTAAATTATTGAATTTAGAACATAATTACAATAAAGAATTCTTAATGGAATTCATATCTTACGCACATCGTAAAGTCTGCGTTAGATCTGCGAACAACTTAAGAACTAGGCTTATGATATTCTGCCCGAGATACATAATTAGTTGTCGTAATATGGCGATTATGTCATCACAACTCCATACACATCTTTGAAGTCCTACTCAGAGGTATTCAGGCTTTTGCGACGTCTTTTACATTTACCGTTAACCTCATAGTGTGACAAAAACTGTAGTTAAGTCAACCTACACCAATAACTTGTAAAGACAAATGTTTCAATAAAAATACAACGAATGAGTTAACAGCATATGTATTACATCAAAAGTCCATGTTCAATTAATGAAGTGTCACTGTTTATGCAGGGCTGACGACACCGATGGGAACGACAGCAATGGGGCCCTCAGGCTGGGCGGGGCTGACCACGCCAATGGGGACCGCAGCCACGGGGGCTTCGGGTAGTTGGGGGGTGGCGACGATGACAGCCTCAGGCAATGGGGCTTGGTCCACGACGTGAACGGGGTCTACGACCACTGGGGCCAGGTCGACGGGCTCCACGGGGATGACTGGCGCTGGTGCAGCAGCCTAGATAAAAAAACAATTATCAAAGGTCCTGAAACCAGCGAGCATGTAAGAAAAGACTGATTAATGTGGATGAAGCGAATAAGGACTTTAAGTCGAGCCAACTAACGCAGCTAACCTTAGTAGGCCTACCTACCCCGTGAGGGACAAATAAAATGTAAAATCACAGTAATAAGGTTACTTTTCAATGTGGCTTCGTATGGATACTTTATACGGATGGAGGACAAATAAGCAAATATACAACGTTAACTTTCAATACACTTTCTACTATCTCTGGCTCAAGACAAGCCGAGGACTATGTCGAAGCTATATGATAAAATATAAATATACGCAAGTGGGTTTAATAAGTAGCTATTCAAATTTTCAAATTTCATTAAAATCCGTTTAGTGAAAACTGCCAGTTAGGCAACACAACAAAATTTTAAATATTACGATGAATGTGTCTGCACGTTTTCATAGAGACTGGTGACTTCAACAAAAGAATAATGAAGGTCAAAAAAAAAAAAGATGAAATTCAAAAGAAGAATGTAAATCTAAAGAGATGCTCTACTCTCTCAGTTTACATCTTGAGTGACTATAGATGACATGTATCTAGTTATGAAGCATTCTTGGATTATGATATCCACATCCAAATAGCAGGGCTCGCGTAATATTAGATTTCAATGGTAATTTTTTACCATTTATTTTCTAAAGGAAATATATCATATGTATTAATCCAGATAATAATCTATCCTTATCTCTTAAATTTCATCCAATTCCATTCAATACTTTTTGCGGGAAAGGGGAAAAAACATTCACATCCAAAATATACCCAGGATGGTTATAACCTTATAATTATTTAGATTCTTACGTCTTCTGGCTTAATAACGTTGACGATGATGTGCACAAGAGGGCTGAAGGGACCAGACGGGGCGACGGGGGCTGCAGCTACGGGGCCCACGGGCACGGCAGGGGCAGATTCCACAGGCAGGAGCCCGAAGGGAGTAGCGACCACGATGGATTCCTGATAAAGCAGATATATACTAGCTGTAACCAGCGTTAATTTGAATTTCGTTTTTTCTCGAATAAAACATATCCCATGTCAACCAACATTCAATTTAGCTTAGTACTTTTTGAGTGAAAGAGGAACTCCTCAAAAACTTTCGCTTTTATTATTTTATCAGTTTATAACAGTGAAATACATATCGTGAGGAAACCTCTATACACATGAGAAGTAATTCAAAAACGTTTGTATAGTCGTGCTTGAGAATAATCGACGGATAAGTCCACTAGGTACGTTGGAACCTAGATATATTTTCGGCCTAAAGACGGTGTTACTACATCTATATTGGTCCCTTAACGAGAACACACTATGCGAATGTCTTCTATGCGAAGGCGTGAATGTCTTGTTCTGAGCAGACAGAGTTTGGGAAACACGATAATTACTTAGTATTAATTAGAATTAATTAGTGTTTGAGAATACATGATCCACCGTATGAGTAACGCGTCTGAGAGACGTCACGGAATATCTCTAACGAAAAGTTAGGTGTTATCCTACCTCT
This sequence comes from Drepana arcuata, assembly GCA_016069955.1. NCBI lineage: Eukaryota > Metazoa > Arthropoda > Insecta > Lepidoptera > Drepanidae > Drepana > Drepana arcuata. The sequence continues at coordinate 30,131 of JACCPG010000356.1, forward strand.
GCCTAAGCCCTTCACGGCTTACGTGGAAATGCATAAGGATATAGTGGACCTCTCTCACGAAATCAACAGATTTAAGTTAAATCCAGAGGTTATCAAGGTCATATGTAACATGTAACTTTTGTTTTTACATAATGTGATGTTTAAATGTACATAGTTATTTGTTGTTGTAAAATGGTCTAAAAGTATTGATCCAGAAGAATAAAAAATTTACAATATTACGCACGTCACAGGCTTCGTCCATTGAACGTAAAACGTATTCACCACATGCTTCGTCATAAAATACTAACTACAAGTTTTAACTATACGTTTTCTTTACTTGAAGAGAAAGAGGGTTGTAAGAACGCTCTACTCTCTCTACCTACCCCGTTACTCAGTGTACTGATATGTATGTATGTATGTATGTATGTATTGTACTTAGCATACAGCATTGTTGCTAATTACCATGTTCTGTCCAGAAATGAGGGCATCCATGATGTGGTTAAGGGCCGTTTCCAAGTAGGGAAGGAGAGCGGGGTCGGTTTTGTGGTCCTGGATGGCGTCTGAGAGCTCGGACAGAGACCACAGGGTCAGTTGAGTGGGAGGAGTCACCATGGCAACGGTAGCGACGGCCTGCAAGCATACATATGTTCAGTTATCATTGAAAATGGCATGATGTTACATGTAACAAGTCAAATGATTTTTTGGATAACGTCCTTAAATAAATTATATTGAATCAAGCTGATGGAGCAAACAGGAGTAAAATCCGATCAATAGTTTTTGAGGGTAGACTTTTTTAACATGTAGAATAGAATAGAAATTAATCAAAAAATCAAAGTTAAAGTTCATTACAATCAAGTTAAATTAAAAATAATTACTAAATATTTTGCCCCACAATCATGCTTTCATCAACATTAAATTATTTACTCACCTCAGGCTGATCAGAAACGAGAGCTTCCATCATTTGGTTGAGGACCTGCACCAACACGGGCATGATGGTGGGATCGGTCTCAGGGCTTTGGATAGCATAGGAGAGGTGCTCTAGGGTCCATGCTGACAGGTCATAGCCGGGGACGATAATGTGCGCGGACTCCTAAAAACAACAATAAATAATTTTACTGTCCTTAAATATTAATTGAAGGTATTGGTTCCATTTGATTCGTGATATGGGTAGATTATTTTCAGGGACTTGTTTCTGTAATAATAAATATCCCACTTATGTGTTCATCCCGCTAGTTATCTATCTTAGTGCCAATTTTCATCCGATGCCGTTTAGTAGTTTTTGCGTGAGAAGTACAAACACAAAGTTTCGCACTTATCGCTAACATTTGTAGGAGGACGTAATGGATCATGGGCGATAAACCGCTTATCATCAGGCGGGCCGCTTGCTTGCTTGTCATCTTTTCTACCATAAAAACAATCTAACAAACAGATTGGTTTTGTTGTGCTCACTTCCGAAGGCGTTCCTTAAACCTATTTTAAATATGGAACCAATTATATAAGTATTTCATTCATTCACTCTTCATTCGTTCATTCATTTTCACTTCATTCCACCGATCAATATAGTTTAATATTAAACTAACATAAAATTGGCATGAGACCTAAGTTCAAACACCCAAAATTGAATTTATTATTTAAGCATTTTTCAAAATTGACTGGTAAACGTATGACTTCAAAAGTAAGTTCATATTTGGTTTGGAAATTGATATTATAACATACAACTTGGTGTCCAGAGTGAAGGGCATCCATGATTCCATCAAGAGCATTCTCCAGGTATGGCAGGTAGCTAGGGCTGGTGTATGGGCTCTGGATGGCTTCCGATAGCTGGGAGAGGCTCCAGCTGGACGGAGAGGCGCAAGAAACCGCTACGACGGCGGCGAAGACGGCGAAGAATTTCATGTTTTATAGTTGTCTTGCTGAAACAAATGGTCGTTTTCATAATCTTCATAGTCAATGGAGATTTTGAATCCACATTGTCTGAAAGAAAATTACACTGAGATATGAAGCAAGCTGCTTCAATTCTACCTACAGAAGAGATTGCTTTGCTTATGAGCGTCTTTGCAATTTTATAGAAATATATAACGGTTGTTAAATTTGTTTTTTTAACGAGCTTATATTTAAGCAAGACCTTTATATTACATACATATAAAGGTTCAAGTGTATGTAACGGGTTTTTCTTTGTCTAAATATTTTTTCATGTTAACTTATATTTTGTATTATTATCATTTTTAAAAGTATTTTATTTTTAATACTAAACCAATAAACTTTACATAACTCAATATTTTTTATTGCACTAGGCTACGGATGTTGGCTCAATGTATGTAAATATAATTTAGGTATTAATTATAAACTGTTCAAGTCACTTACCACAAGTTTCCAATTTGCCATAGTTCTGCCGGATACAAGATTATTTATACCAAAATGTATGATAAAACCAATAAACAATATCATCAGTTTTTATTGCATTCATCCGTTTCATATTAAAGAAAAAGTATCTGCGATAAAACAAAATCCATACGTTGTTTTTATTTCATCTTAGTAGGTACTGTAACAGCACGCAATTTGACCCTCCCATCCATGAATGTAAACACATCAATCCTAAGACTTGTTACAATGTTCAATGGTAGTCTTTGCCTAGGACTACAGTGATCGTCTCCCCTTTTCTTGTCTACATAAAGACTAGCAGTCTAGCTTTCGCTTCGGTGGTAAAGTTTTAATCCGGAACCTGGAACACGACAGCAGCGCCGCCTTCAATTTATCTGCGGTAAAAACCTATTTAAATTTAGACCTCTAACAATTAAATGGTGAAAACTGCAGTGGTTTTTGCGTGATGCAAAAAAAAAACAAAAAAAATATTTTGTCTTTTGTTTCTAATATATTTTTTTGCATTGCCTGCAACACATATTTTTCACTTGCAATGGCTCTAATTTTTATTATTATACTTATATTCAAGAACCTCATTGATGCGGACCGCCGGCGATATAACCAACAATCTTACTTAAGTACCTATATAATTGTCGTAGTATGCGATACGCTTTCAGAACAACTGGTAGCTAGCAACTGGTGCTACTAGTACCTATTTGGCTAATGCATTTATGTTAAAATTAAGTAGTTTAGTTTAAAAAAGAAACAAAAATTTTCAGTTTTAGTCTCTTTTGCTGAAGCAGTCGTTGCCTACCGTGTGTGAAGCCGGGGCGGTTTAGATATATGTAAAGTTAAATAATAGTCTACCTAGGTCTAGTGAAGATATATTATTATTATTTACTAGCTGTACCCGCGACTTCGTCGGCGTGACTTTTTTATCTTTGGTAAAAAAAAAATCTATTAAAAGTATCCTATGTTACCTCCAAGAATATGTGTACAAAGTTTCATGATGATTGGTAGTGGATGAGTAGTAGTTTTGACGTGAAAGCGTAACAAACAAACTTACATTCACATTTATAATATTATTATTATTTATGTACGGAGACTTCCATTCGATGATTCCACTTACCGTAAAGCTAGTACTATGAGCACTCAGTGTTTGATATTTAAGTACTCTTGGTACGGTTGTGGCTCGCTCCTGTTCCAATGGTTTTCTTATTAGTTTTGCACTGAAGTTCAGGAAAACCCATATGTACAATTGGGATTTGAACTTGCTATCTTTGTGTTGCAGGCGAGTACACGAACCACGGGGCCACCCGAGCCCCGCGCACGCTTTCTGACCGTAAATAAAGAAGTTTTGTTTTTAACCTATGGGTTTTCCTAAACTTCAGTACAGTTATAAGTCACGACACGAGTTTTACGGTGAAGGAAAGCATACATTTGAGACATTTAAAGGTATGGCTAGTAATGTTTGAGAAACGGCGATGAACTAGCCATTTGTCAAGTTGGCACCTAAAAAATATATCTCCTATTAAAAATTAAAAATTTATAAAGGATATACCTATGCCTACACCTTCGGGGACCCTTTTGGGAAGGCGTGGGGATAAATATCCCCACGCCTTCCCTTATTAATTATTCAATTAATTATATTAAATATTGCATTGTTTAAAAAAACAAAGCAAGGTGATGTAGAAAAGTATTGATAAAATATTATTTTGGAAGCGCATTCATAAACTAAAAATATTATGACAATCACATTCCACACTCGTGTTCTTATCTACGTACTTATTTCTTTTTTTTATAACTTTAGAGTGTAGAGCACCAGTTCTCTATACCTACTTACGGAGTTCTTTCTTATTCTTGCCGTTCCCATCTTTGAGTGTTCGAAAAATATGTAGTTTTTATTTTGAATAGCTGTGCCTGCGACTTCATCCGCGTGGAATTTAACAAAAAAGCTTTTGTTTAGTTTCTAAAATAAAAGTAGCCTAAGTTACTCCTTTTTACATCAGCTATCTGCCAGTAAAAGCCGTTAAAATCAGTCCAGCTGTTTCAGAGATTATCCGGAACAAACAGACAGACAGACCAACAGACAGACTAAATAAAAAAAAATGCTATTGTGGTTTATGAATCGTGTATACATCGATATGCATTTGGTAAAAAGCGGTTATTTTAATATTACAAACAGACACTCCAGTTTTATTTATTTGTATAGATGTATGTATAAAGTTAACCTCGTAACGATCGAACGAGTGTAACGAGAAACACCATATACATATACAAAAACAGAACTTAGTACCTATTGTTTTGGGTTAACCATTTTTTCAAAAGTATGGATTTCTATGTTTAGATTATTAATAAATTGTCTTCTTCTTTCTTCAGTACCTTGAAAATTGGCCAAACATGCGGAAAGTTATCACAAAACCTTGTCATTACTTTAAATATCTTGTGGGTACTTAGATAGTACATAAATTTATTGTATTCAATAAAGAGTAATAATTGCATTACGAACATTCAATTCACTATCGTTAATGTTGTAAATTGTTTATACTTATATCATTGTCTTTCTAAAACGGCAGTTCTTACCATTGATAGATATGTGTGATAATAAATGAGTGCTATCGTAAAGATTACCCCCCAACAAAAAGAGTCTTGAATAACGTACTCACACATACAAATACACATTTACATGTACACACAAATACTATTTTATAAGATAATATAAGAAATTAGATTTGATTGGTAATTCTTTTTTTAATAATACACCAACCATGTATCCAGCTAATAAGTGACAAACTTCATAGTGCCCACACACCCACATTCCACCAGCGATATATTTTCGGTGCCAACGTGACAGATAGCGAGTCCATCACCGTTACTCAAACACGACTATACATACGCCTTTAAATTTCTTCTCAAACGTATGTAGGTTTCCTCTCGATGTTTTTCTTCGCCGTAAAGCTCGTGGTCTGACTAATCACTGTACTTAATTTTAGAAAATCTTATTGGTACAGTCGGGATTCTAACTTGCAATCTTTGTGTTGTAGGCTCGTACTTGTATCTAGCGGCCTCCACGATTTTAATAAATAAAAAAAGTTGGTCCAAAATTGGTCTGTCAAATTCATTTCGTTTATTCCTTCGTTCGATGCGTTCCGTTATTTTATGAGAATTTAAAACAACAAAATTCTTGAATAGTTTTTATTCGCATAGATATATAAAAAATACAGTGATTGATTACGTACATAGTTTGTATGTAGTAGACACATTAATGTCAATCACGTCCTTACTACGTGATGAATAGATCAACTGTATTTGATCGTGCTCTTATAATTATAATAGTACTATGTTCTCATTCGTAAAGTTCTCATTTTACCTACACCCAAATCAAAGACCTAAGAATGTTTGTTTTTTGGTAGCTCGTCGAGTATAAATTTCGGCGTTTGTATAAATCTTGGGTTCTTATTTGGAATCATTCCAACTGTGGTCACCAGCGTGACGGAATTCTGGAAAGAATGTTTATTATCAGATGCTTATCAACAATTCTTACAGCCTTTGTTTAAGGGTTACCGACGGGGTCAGGTGTATCGCCGTCTTTTCGCTTGCAGAGCAAACTTGACACAGCGTGCGAGTCTGTCGCCGTTTCTGAGGCACGACTTTATTTAGGTACCTTATTTATATTCAAAAGAGGTCTTATAAAGTACATTAAAAATATAAAATATAGGGCCCACCGGTATCGGGATCATTGTTCAAGGTACAGACTAGAGTGGCACAGAAAGAACCCTCCTCACAATACGTGCCTTATCGAGTAGCATTGCTTTCTGCACCAGGCCCTTGATCAAACCATCTAACAAGTACCTCTGAAGGTGTTGGTCGAGGCTCTTTGCCATTAGGCCGTTGGCCGCTATGTCTATCGGCACAATGTTTGCAGATTCCTCATCCCACATGTTGACAATCTCATGACCCAAGTCCACATACTTTATTTGTTTGTCTTTTTCCGTTTTATTATTAAAATTGTTTGTGCATCCTACTGCTGGGCAACGTATAGGCTATAGGCCATCATTGGCTTAAAGGCCGATATTTATTATATTACGTATTTACTCGAAACCGACGAGCATGTATGAAGAGACTGATGAATGTGGACGAAGCGAAAGAGGTATGTAAGTCTAGAGAGAACTGGCGCTCTATACTCTCTGCCTACCGTACCGTATGTACGTATTTATACTTCTAATTCAATTTGAATTCTATTTCATAGCAACGTTGTTCAGATCAAGTCAAAGCCAACTTAATTTTTTTTTAGGAATAGTCTGTAAAGATTTTTGCAGGCTAGGACCGCTAGGTAACGCGCGAGGTGCGTTAGGTATTATGTACCCAGCAGGCAGCTTGCATTTTATTTTATGTATATGATTTATTGCGGCATTATATTATGTAACTGGAAAAAACTAATTATTGTTAACAAATACCTGTGGCTTCCCAGAAGCGTTTGCTTTGTCCAGGTAAGTAACCGCCTTCTGCAGGCGACGCCGAAGGGCAGGGGATGAATTTGGATCTTCGTTTGCCGCGACCAGGTCTTCTCGAGTCCAGGTCGATATATCCATAGCCGGTAAAGTAATCGCCATAGATTCCTACGATTTTATTATGCATGATATTATACATATAATTATGATATGCGATTGTTTATCGAATCCGCAATTAATAGATTCCCAAAGCAACTGGGAGCAACTTTAAGATAAAGAAACGCAAGTTAACTGTTTTGGACATATAAAAGAATGAGTGGCAGATATATAATGCGAAACTGTAATAAAGAAGAAAAAGGAGAAGATCGCGTTCCAACTACTTAGATCAGATCGGTCGAAATGTACAGGATGGGAACGTCAAGAGTCGTCGTTAAAAGTCGGACCAAGTAAGAACTATGAACAGACTAATTAATCAAAGTAGATGAAACGCTCCCGCTTATGTATACTTAATAAAGAGAACTGGCGCTCTACTCTCTCTGCCTACTCGGCCTGATGATATAATAGGTATTAAAGTTACAAATTTAGTTCCTACCTCACTCTGATCACTGTTAAAGTAATGAGATGTAAAATGTATCAACACGAATAAGGTAAAGCTGTTTGATTTGTTTGGTTGAACGCGCTAATCTTAGGTACTACTAGTCCTGATTACAAATTTTATTGCGTTAAATAGCCCGTTTATTGTGAATATATATACTGCATACTACATATGTACTATACATACCCACAGGAGCAAAGTATCCGTGGAAAATGTTGCGGAAAACAACGGGTTTTTATTATTTAAATACCAGAGAAATCTAAGCGGGCGAAACCGCAGGGTTTAACTAGTAAATGATAAAATCATACAATTCAAAAACATCCTGCAGCCAGCACAGGAAACCTCGCTCAGTTGTCCCGTCGGAAATGTAACGCTAACCGCATGTTTATATTGATTAATTACAACACTGTAAGCAAACATTGCAATTGTTTGTTCGTCATATTTCAAGAATGCTTATGAGGCAGGTGTGTCCTCTATGAGTCTATCTCTACATTAGTAACTGTAATTTTACAAAAAAAAATGTATGGATAAGTATCCATATTTTTTTTTTATACAACAAGAGTGGCATACAAGTATACGGTCCACCTGATGGGAAACGGTTACCGTAGCCTATTTACGCTCACGATACCGAAGTATCACTTGCGCGTTGCCACTCTGTGTTCAGAGAGTTATACTGTGTTGGCAACATAATAGGTCCAATCCCTCGGTTGCCAACACAATGTAACAATCCTCCCCCCTCCCCAAGGAGCTCATTACTGGAAACCTTATTCACCACAACACAAAAAAAAAAACATTATTTGGCTAGGGACTTCTATAAGGTGGAGGTCCGATTCCGACGAATCTAGAGTAAGACGAATCTGTATTACGACAAATCTGGAGGACCTACGTCGAATTAGGAAAACGTCGAATACTAAAAATAATTTAGTTGGGGGCCCTAATTATTTTTTTGCCCCAGGGCCTTTGGTTACCTACCAACACCACTGGTGACGCGCCAGTAATTCCTTTGGCAATACCAAAGCGTCCTTACGCTTTGGTGACATTTACCATCAGGCTTGCCGTATGCCTGGTTACTATCTTAGTGATATAATATAGGAAAACACACGTCCTTACAAACTACAAAGTACATACTCTGTTAATTCCAGCCGCGTTCATCTGCAAAATTGTATCTCGCGCCATCTTAACGAATACGTATATCTGTTTCTCTGTTGATGGGTCCGACATGGTTTTGTTCATCTCACTGATCGTCCACTCTAATTTACCTGAAGGGGAGGGTACCGATGCCAGAACGGATTCCTGTAACAATTTATTAATATCAATTATCTCCGCTTACCCATTTATTTTGTTTTTTAGAAAATATATAATTATTAAGAATCTATCTTTAGTATTATACTCTATGGTTAAAATACATCCTCACGCCTTCCCACTAGGGAAGGGGTAGGCAGAGGTGTATAGGTAGTACCCACACACCCACTTTCCGCCAGAGATATATTTTAGGTGCCAACGTGACAGATGGCGAGTACGTCCCAGACAACCCCGTCAGGGCCGGCATTCATTACAGAAATGGAGAGTCCAATACAGTTAAAGCAAGTTAAAAAAGCGCTTAAAATATCATTATATTAATAAATAACCCTTACTTTAAAGTATCAAATGCAGTACCAACCTGATTCTTGCCCGTAAATGTGGCGTTCATGATTTTATTGATGGCGTACTTGATGGCCCGTAGCTCGTTAGGATCACCTTGCTTAGTTTCAAACGCTGTGGAAAGCTCACGGAGAGTAAGTGTTCTGATAATTGGATCAGCTGCCGCTACAGCCAATATTGTTGCAATCATTATGAACTTCATTATTTCTGCAATCGGAAAAAACTCTGACGTCTTAATAGACCGGTCAGTGGTGGATTTACCGTCAGACTTTAGTAGGCTATAGTAGTTTATAATAATTTTGCTCAATTAAATATTTTAATTCTGGCTTTCCTTTGCGGATTCGCTCCATAAATCCAAAAAATCCAATCATCCAAAAAATCATATCGTTGTGTTAAATCCTGTGCCAAATTTCATCCAATTTCGTGCAGCCGTTCTGGCGTAATTGAGAAACAAACATCCATACATCTTCATGATATTTCGCATTAATAATATTACCACATTATTAGCAGTATACTAGTAGTAAGTAAGGTAACAAATTCGGTAAAAGCGGAAAAAAAATTGCCCTGACGTTTAAATCCGCCACTTAGTAGCTCAGCGGCCCTGTATGCGGAGATGAAGGTCACAGATCTCCGTTATATCCTTCAATAGACGGATGTCTGATCTAGAAATCTGATAGCCAGATTGCAAACCTTATAGGTCGCCAGTTCGGTTCCTGGTGGAGGAGAATATTTGTGTGCTGAAATGCTTGAACCGTAGTTAATTATACTACATAGTACTTTAGTAGTCCAACAAGTTTAGTTATTACTTCGCATTAAAGAGTAGCTTATGTCCTTCCTCAAGCTCTAAGCTATATCTGTACCAAATTTCATTAAAATCGGTGCAGTAGTTTAGGCGTGAAAAGGTAACAGACAGACAGACAGAGTTACTTTCGCATTTATAATATTACTAGCCGTGCCCGCGACTTCGTCGGCGTGGACGGCTTTTTTATCTTTAGTAAAAATGTTTTTTTTTCAATAAAAATTATTCTATGTTACTTCTAATACCTCCAAGAATATGTGTACAAAGTTTTATGATAATCGGTTAAGTAGTTTTTACGTGAAAGCGTAACAAACAAACTTACATTCAAATTTATAATATTAGTAAGGATATATAATATATATAAGTAGGGTAAGGTAATATATATATTCCCCAAATGATAAACAAATAAACAAGATGTGTAAGGTTTCATTTCACAATCATGTAGATTTTTACTATATTGTTTTTGTCGTAAAACATCTCATTTGTGTTCGGATTAATCCAGGTAATAATATATTTCTATGCCAAATTGTATCTAACGCCGTAGTTTTTGCGTCATGGAAACAAATATCCTAACAAGAAAGCGCATTGAAATATGTATTAGTAAAATAGATAATTATTGTCCAATAGCGAAGACGGAACAGAATAATTTAAGCCCCGTTCATTCTGGCCACAAGTAAAGGATCACCTCTAGAAGATAATATAATAATAATAATATATCCTCACGCCTTCCCACAAGGGTCCCCGAAGGGGTAGGCAGAGGTGTATAGGTAATACCCACACACCCACTTTCCGCCAGAGGTATATTAGGTGCCAACGTGACAGATGGCGAGTCCATCGCCGTTACTCCGGCACGACTATACATACGCCTTTGAATTTCTTCTCAGACGTATGCAGGTTTCCTCTCGATGTTTTCCTTCACCGTAAAGCTCGTGGTGTGACTAATCACTGTACTTAAGTTTAGAAAAACTCATTGGTACAGTCGGGATTCGAACTTGCGACCTTTGCGTCGCAGGCAACTGCTCGAACCACTCGGCCACCACGGCTCTAGAAGATTAATTTAATAAAATCAGATGGAAATATATTTGTATAAGAAAACATGGGTATAATTATAACTAGTTTTCTTATTTGTCGATATTTGTAACCACTTTATTTAATTAATATCTGATAAAAGATTATTTAATGTATGTATGTAAACCGCATCTATATACAAGTAAATCATATATAAGAATGTAAAATAAAGGGGGCTCAGGGTCCAAGCTACTGGTGACAAGGGTCCCAGAGAGAAAAGAACCTACTCACAATTGGTAAGTATTATTATTCTTTATTTGAAATAAGTCTCATATATTACATTTTTAAATATATATATATAAAAAAAAAAACATATTTAAAAATATAAAATATATTATTATTATTAAAGCGTACTTACCCGATTGGGTACGTACGAGCCAAGACTTGCACGACTTCGCAGTTGAACGTGTACTAACTAAGAATATAAAACGCTGAACAGTTGTGCGCAAGCGCAAGTCCCGTAACCGCATCTATATATATTTACATTCATCGACTAGTCGGTAACCTGTCGAGCTAACTGTCTCCTTGGCTCGCGCTATTGAAGTTGACACTTTATTGGAATAAGACTTTTTATATTTTGACACCTTCCTTAAAGGTCTCCGAAGGGGAATGCAGTGGTGAATTTTTCTTCGGACATATATTTAGGTGCCAACGGTTAGGGAAGGTAGAGTAAAATAAAGGTTATAATGTACAAGTGAGTAGTGAAGTACTAAATAGTAGTCTTTGGAGTAGTGTACCAGTTTTCTCAAAACTGAGTTATCTCTAAAAACTTACACTAATATACGTATGCAGGTATTTTGTCATTTTGTGGGAAAAAATACCGAACCATAAATAAAAAAAAACAATTTATTTAAAATATGTTTGAACAGTAGATATCATTTTGCTTTGTAGGTATACTCTTAGAATATCCTGTACGCTTAGTCTACAATGGGTTATTGGTTTTGATTTTCGCACACAATAAATAAGTGTGTCTAGGTTTAGTTAGACCATAGACTATCGGGTATTGAGCTTTTTTACAATATATCTGTAGTACCTCTACAGATATATTGTAAAGAAGTTATCAACAAGTTACATTTAAGTTGTCAACAGAAAATTGCAGATAACTGCAGATTCAAATCCCCCCCACTGTACCATCTGTTTCAATAAAGTGCCTTCTCGCGATACAAACTTTACTTCGTACTAAAACATGTGGAATTGCATACGTTTGAAAGTACTTCAATTACGTATTGCCATCAGTTTCACGCGGACAAAAGTGGGTATTATTACACCTTTGCCTAACATCGGAACGTTGATCTTTATAGGAGAGTGATTATATTTTTAGCATAGTGCTTACTTCATGCAATTGAATTTAGATGGAAGAACTGAAACTATAATATAACTAGCTGTGCCCGCGTCTTCGTCGGCGTGGACGGCTTTTTATCTTACGTAAAAATGATTTTCTTCCAATAAAAAGTAACCTATGTTACTTCTAATACCTCCAAGAATATGTGTACAAAGTTTTATGATGATCGGTTAAGTAGTTTTTACGTGAAAGCGTAACAAACAAACTTACATTCACATTTATAATATTATAAGTAAGGATGTTTTGGGTGATAAATAACCAGTCTGGCCCCAATAATTATTTTTATTTCATTCTTATTACTATCGTCGTTACAATAACACTTAAATAAATAGATTTTCTCCGTGTGTCCGTATACACCTGAAACGATCATAAAATTCGATTATATTTACATATTTTTTTTCAAGCAGGAGAATATAAAAAATCGATAATATTTTCCAAATACAAACTAAATTTCAATATTAAAGATGTCAGTTAATCTTAGTTGCAACACTCATAAATAGATGGCATTAGGCCATTTTCTTTCTCTTAAAGGATTTTTCTAGCGGGTGGTACACATGAAATTCGACACCACACCTCGCAGTATCAGTCACCTAAAATTTGTTTTCAGTAGTTTTTTTTTGGAAAAAGCATATCTTAATCCAGGGAACAATCTATCCCTCTGCCAAATTTCATTCAATTCCGTTCAGCCGTTCTGGCGTGATAGAGTAACAAACATCAGGCAGCAGGCAGAGGTGTATAGGTAATACCCACACACCCACTTTCTGGCAGAGATATATAAGTTGCCAACGTGACAGATGGCGAGTCCTTCGCCGTTACTCAAGCCTTGATATAATGATACGCCTTTGAATTGCTTCTCAGACGTATGCAGGTTTCCTCTCGATGTTTTCCTTCACTGTTTCTAATATTATTAGGATAACAAGTAGGATATAAAAAACTTACTGCTGCAATAAAGTTACTTCTGAATTTAAGCTAAGCCTCTGCAGCCGATACTGCAAGGAGATGCTTGTAGGAGCCGGCGAGGGACTTGGCAGCTAGGAGCAGGAGCTCTCGCCGAGATACTCCTGTAGACGCCTCGTGCCACTGCGTGTGCGGGACCTGACACACATGTTTGACACTCAGCATATAACAAAATGTATATCCTCACGCTTCCCCACAAGGATCCTCAAAAGTGCAGAGGTGTGTATGAACACATCCTCCCATATATATATTTTAAATAAATCATATGTACATAATAATCTATGTGTGTGCTGAGCATTTATAATAGACCTGTAAGCTAGCAGCCATGATTGATCCAATAGTGACGCTGTATCCGGTCTGCGCGTGCGCATAGTCTGCGGGCGACGCGGCCGCCGCCGCCGCCACGGCCGCCGCGGGCACGCCCGTGCCTTGCGACTGCATCTGCAGTTCGATGCCCAGGGATGGCTGCGATAACACCAGTAAGCCTATATCGTACCACCTGACAACAAACAAATAAAAGGCTTAAGTGGGTGTCATACTTACCTCTTCGGGTGAACTTGGAGGTAGGCGTGAGGATATAAAATTCAGTACGTTTGTGTTCACTTTAAAAACAAGAACAGCGCCATCTCTTGAACGTTAAAGCAAATAGCCAGAGACCATATAGTGAACGGTGATTGATCACAGCGTACATAACATATGGACATATCAATAAATAAGAACGACGCAAAGAACAGAATAACAACAAATAATCGTCGATATATTGCCAAAATTACAGATTATATTAAGACTATTTTCAATAAAATATGGCTATTGTTCAACGTGAAATTGTAAGTTTTTTTTTAACTTTAGAGTGAATATATTTCAAAGCGGCCATCATAGTGTACCGCTAGATCAAGGGCTTTAATTACCCTCGCTGTCAACTTCGCAATCGGGTAAAACTCAAATGAATCACCTATCAGCAACAGCTTCGTGTAGAAAGCTCTCGACAGCGACAACAGGAATGTTATTATTGATATCGCTCCGAACCGAGCGTATGTGCGCAATACGCTGTTTGGCGGATGCGTATGCGGCTGCGTAGCCCACGGGCTGGGCTGCTGTCACGTCGCTTTGTGCGTCATAACCACTGGAATTTAAGCAGAGATCTTGAGAGTGCAGTGCGAAATAGCAGTGCACAGTGGCAGTGTTGAGTAGTTTATACATGGGCATATGCTTGTTTGCCACCTTTGTTATCTATACAAATAAATAAAGTGTGTCTGTTTGTAATATTAAAATAACCACTTTTTACTAAATGCATATGAATGTATACACGGTTATATATCATATAAATTAATTTTATTTTTTGTCTGTCTGTCTGTCTGTTTGTTGCGGCGAATATCTGAAACGGCTGAACCGATTTTGACGGAAATTCACTGGCAGATAGCTAATGTAATAAGGAGTAACTTAGACTACTTTTATTTTAGAAACTATACAACAACTTTCTAGTTAATATCCACGCGGACTAAGTCGCGGACACAGCTTGTACCATATATTAATACTCAAACATTCATGGCTATTGCTATTGCTGGCTGGATATTCTAAATAAAGTAATAGGTACTTACTTACACCACGGCTTTAAAAAAGCCGTGGTGGCCGAGTGGTTCGAGCAGTTGCCTGCGACGCAAAGGTCGCAAGTTCGAATCCCGACTGTACCAATGAGTTTTTCTGAACTTAAGTACAGTGATTGGTCACACCACGAGCTTTACGGTGAAGGAAAACATCGAGAGGAAACCTGCATACGTCTGAGAAGAAATTCAAAGGCGTATGTTAATCGTGCTTGAGTAACGGCGATGGACTCGCCATCTGTCACGTTGGCACCTAATATACCTCTGGCGGAAAGTGGGTGTGTGGGTATTACCTATACACCTCTGCCTACCCCTTCGGGGACCCTTGTGGGAAGGCGTGAGGATATATTATATTATACTTACACAACAGTTGCCTTCCCAAACACAGTCTGAAAAGCTTCTCTGATAGGTGATATTTTGGCTTCTTTGTCCGAAGCTACCACTATGTACATATCGCCACCACTTTCTGAAGAACATTGAAACAGTTAGTGCCTTTTCAATAAAAAAAAAACTGGCAATTATTCTTTCAATATGTGAACCATTTTGTGAATTTTAAATCATGTAAAGCTTCAGACAAAACTTACTGAGATATTCTTTCATTTGAGGATCTAATGTGGTGATCATTGTGTCCACCGAGCTCTTCGCTTTTTCAGCTACCCGATGCAGTATGCCTCCAGTGGACACTGCCCCTTTGACCCAAGTGAATAAACCGCTGCCTGGCATTATGTCACCTTAAACATGATGAGAGGTCTTTCATAGGAACTCCTACTTCTTCTATTTAAGAATAAATAACATATATATACTAAAGCTATCATTATATCCCCCGGTATATTAATTTCCGGCGCAAAAGATGGTGTTGTGACACTTCTGCCGACCGAAACTCTTGTGGAAGGCAGTAAGATATGTGCAACAACATTTTACTAGCTCTAAGAGAATAATATTCATATCTTCCAACACGCGCACTTTTCACCAGTGATATATTTTAGGTGCCAACGTGACAGATGGCTTGTCTATCGGCGTTACTCAAGAACGACTAGCTATACATATGTACGCCTTTGAATTTCTTCTCAAACATATACAGGTTTCCTCTCGATGTTTGCTTTCACCATACAGCTCGTAGTGTGGCTAATCACTGTACTTTTGTCTTGCAGGCAACTACTCAAACCGCTCGGCTACCATGGCTCAGAATAATACTAGAAATCAAAATAGCTGGTATTTTAATAATAACTCACCTAGTTTGTCCGTCTCCGAAATATCTGGCAATGATTCTGGAGACTGTGTGTTCTGGGAGCCTTCAGGTGACCTTATAGACACCATTGGCTCTCCCTTGCTGAGTGGAATAGCAGGACTAACGGGAACAGTTAATTTGTGATTAATCATAATATTTCCATTAACTATGTAGTGGATGGAAATCAACTACTTCAGTATATAGCGGCACGTTGGCACCTAATATACCTCTGGCGGAAAGTGGGTGTGTGGGTATTACCTATACACCTCTGCCTACCCCTTCGGGGGTTCGTCCCTGGGGACCCTTATGGGAAGGCGTGAGGATTATATTATTATATCTTATATAGCCATTTACTGCATAAAAATTTTAAATGTACAGATCATATATTTGAATATTTCTTAATATATAGTAATTTATTTCGCAAACAATATTTACGAAAATAATCTGTCAAACTATAGTTAGTTCACAGATAAATATTCATGCATTGGCATCCCACATTTTATTTTCCCTTGCATGCATGTGTGTATGCTTATCTAGTTATCTATCATATGCTGGCTGGCTGTCCTGCCCAGCTTTGCTTGGGTGAAAACATAAAGAATTAAACCTCCTGAAACATTATTGTAGCGCCATCTACTGAGTTCAATTGGTTGTTACAAGAGATTTTTTTTTGTATTAGGGACCCAAAAAAAAAGGTAAAAGTAAGAATTAGACTATTCTCAAACTTATCACCACAACACTTTCTATGTTCATCTGATACATATACAGAATACACAGACAGATAAAACTAGATAAGGTATTAACTTCTGTTTAAATCACCTTCCCGTCTTATACTCCTTCACTTTAAACAACTGGATTTTCTCCGAAACCTACCTGAATTTTTCCCCAGCATTGGCCTGGTCTAGTTTTTGTTTTACCATGATTGGTTGGACTGGTTGTGGTGTCAGCTGCTGCACTTGCAGTGGTGGTGCTTGCGGGGCCTGTAAACCATACATCCATACATATAACCACACCTCTTTCCCATAGGGGTAGAAAGAGACCACTTCTTTCCACTTACTGCACTCCTTACATACTTGTTTTGCTTCGTCCACTTTCATTGTAAACCATAGCGCTAGAAAACATGCATAATAAAAGGATTATTATTAAGGACAGTGATCCAACACAACATATGCGTAAAAGTGAAGAGAAAAATAAAGAAGGAAACAAGCGAATGTTTGAAAATAGATTCAAAGGCGTGTGTATAGT